>SJYC01136207.1:0-60574 GCA_006408675.1 Madoqua kirkii
GCTCCACAGAGCAAGGTGAGGGCCCCAGAGATGGAGGTACCGGCTACCGGGAAGGCGATGGATGAGAGGAAGGCGCCCACGTCTGCTTCCACCCTGACAGTTCAGGTGCTAATGCCCCCAGCCTGACAGGAAATCAAAAGTGTATCCTCTGGATCAACCAAACCAGACAGGCCTAGGACAGAAGGCAGCCGTGTTCAGACCCCAGGGTGAGAGCGGAAGGGCTGTGTCAACTGCTGCATACCAGGCTGCGGGCTCTGGGCCCCCTTCAGACCCCAGGGTGAGAGCGGAAGGGCTGTGTCAGCTGCTGCATACCAGGCTGCGGGCCTCTGGGCCTCTTCTTTGAACTTTTTACTGCTCCCTGCACTGTTTCCTCTGAGACACAGAGCATCATATTTTATCCATGAAACAAGAACAGGTTGCTGATTGTTTTTTTTTTTTAAGCAACAAAATAAAAAGGAACTCTTAGAAATTAAAAATATCTCCTCTTCCCCACAAAAAGACAAACAAAATATTTAGAAGATAAAGCCAATAAAATGTGTCAGATAACAGAAAAAATGATGTATATTTAAAATTTTTATATACATATTTGTATATAGTATATATAGCAGGTTGTTGTTGTTCAGGCACTAAGTCGTGTCTGACTCTTTATAACCCCATGGACTGCAGCATGCCAGGCTTCCCTGTCCTTCACTATCTCCCAGAGTTTGCTCAGATTCCTGTCCACTGAGCCAGTGATACTATCTAACCATCTCATCCTCTGCTGCCCTCTTCTCCTTTTGCCTTCAATCTTTCCCAGCATCAGGGTCATTCCAAAACATAAAATATGGCATATATGTGTATATGTGTGTGTGTATATATATATATACATATATACACAACTATATATATATATATATGTATATACCTACCCCAAGTTCCTGGTACAGAGCTCAGAGCTCCTAAAACTTTCGTAATTTCCTAAATGATAAGAGCTTTCAGAGCATCTTTTGTTCCAGTCTTTGGCATTTGACCCCATCTCTGATTCGGGGCTCCTAAAACTCTGTAATTTCCTAAGTGATCAGACCACAAGGAGGACCTTTTGTGGGCAACTCCATGTGGGCTCCTAAATGATTCCTGCATGGGGCCTGGTCACCAGAAGAACCAAGTCATGGTTAGATGTTTGGAATTTTCAGTCTCAAACCTCCATCCTCCAGAGAAGAAAAAAGAGCCAGAAATGGAATTAATAACTGATCGTGCCTATAGGAGAAAGCCTTCATAAAAGTCCCAGAAATATAGGGGTTCAAGGAACTGTTGAGTAGATGCCCATATCCATATAGCACATATCCAGCAGGAGGGTGGCCACACCCCAACCCCACAGGGACAGAAGCTTCTGCACAGAACCCTCCCTGGCCTCTCCCTGCATCTTTCCTCATCTGGCTGTTCATCTATATCCTTTATCATACTCTTTAATAAGCTTATAAACATAACTAAGTAAAATGAGCTCTGTGAGTGGCTCTAGCAAATTAATTAAATCCCAAATGCAGGCTGTGGGAACTTCTTTTCTGGCTGTACCACGTGGCATGTGGGGTCCTAGTTCCCCAACCATGGATTGAACCCAAATCCTCTCAGTGGAAATGTGGAGTTTTAACCACTGGACTGACCACCAGGGAAGTCCCTTGTGGACGCTTTTGATTTGTAGCCAAGTTGGGCAGAAGCTCTGGGTACCCTGGGGACTGACTACCTGTGCCTGGCATCTGAAGTGGGGAGCAGTCTTGTGGGACTGAGTCATTAGCTGTGAGATCTGATGCTATCTCCAGGCAGAAAGTGTCAGAACTGAGTTAAATTGTTAGTGTCAGAACTGAGTAAAACTGAGGGACATTTAGCTGATGTTACAGAACTGCTTGGTGGGAAAACCCCACACACATTTTGTATCAGAAGTGCTGTCTGTGTGTGTGTGCATACGCATGCACACGAGGTAGTGTAGGAGTTAAGGATACACTTAGGAGGGAAAAGATTGGAGGTTTTTCTAATTCAATATGCCAGGAAGTAAGTGACTAACACACACACACACACACACACACAAGGTAGGGTGAGGGGGAGTAGTCAAACATAAATTAGAAGGGAAAAAATACTTTTTTATGAAAAAGTTAGAAGATAAATCAAGGAAGCCGAAGATTTGAATACTAAGAATTCCATAAAGAGAAAATGAAAGGAAATAAATCAAAGAAATAACACAAGAAAATCATCTAAAACTAGAGATAAATTTCCAGACTGAAAATGAATAAAATGACCCTCACACTAAGATACATCATTATGCGATTACAGAATACCAGAAAAAAGAGAAGGAGATACCGAAATATTTCCAGGGGAAGCAGGGGAAAGCCCCCATATAAGTACAAAATTCAGATGGCCTTGCATTCCTTAGGAACGAATAACTCAAAGTTAGAAGAGCAATGCCTTCAAAATGGTAAAGGAAAATTATTTGCAATTTGGAATACTTACTAGAAAATTGCAAGTTGAGTATGAGGGCTGAATAAAGATAGTTTCAGACATGCAAGGACTTGAACATACATCTTCTCTTGAGAAGCTACTAAATAATATGCCCCACCAACACAAATAAGTAAAGCAAAAAGAAAAAAAGAAATGCAACCCAGAAATCAGGGAACCCAACACAGAAAAGCAATAAAAGCAATTCCCCGGATGATTTTAAAGCTCTGATTCCCATCCTTGGCTGCACACTAGAATCACCTGGGGAGCTTTAAAAGCCTAAAGCCCAGGCCTTGATACAGCAGGAGCCCTGGGGCCGTGACCCAGGCATCAGGGAGCTTTAAAGTCCCCCGCCCAGATGATTCCAGTGAACAGCTGAGGTTGGGAACTAATCCCTGAAAGGATAGTCCCAGAACAATAGCACTGTTGGAGGCTTCAAAATCAACCAGCCCAGATGAAGTGAGGAGGGAGGTTTGCAGAAGGGAAAGAGACCCAGAATTGACAACTTAATCTGACAGTCACAAAGTGGAAAATTTTATGGAAATTTGCATCAAGAGGCACTTTGTAGAACACTCACAAAAGCTAAAGGAAGGCAGTCAGATGTTCAAAAGAAACTAAGAAAATGAAAAATAAAAGGAAAGATTTCCGAAATTATAAAAGAAAAAAATGTAAATTATAACTGGCTTGGCAGTGAAAAATATTTGCAGAGTCATACTAAAGGAAAGCCTGAGATACTGAATGATTAGATGGGGAGAATCAAGTGTGAAAATCATAAGATTAAAAATAGATGAATCAACAGATAGCCATATACTTTACTAACATCAGTTCGGTTCAGTTCAGTCACTCAGTCGTGTCCAGCTCTTTGCAACCCCATTAACTGCAGCACGCCAGGCCTCCCTGTCCATCACCAACTCCCAGAGTTCACTCA
Source organism: Madoqua kirkii (assembly GCA_006408675.1). Taxonomy (NCBI): domain Eukaryota; kingdom Metazoa; phylum Chordata; class Mammalia; order Artiodactyla; family Bovidae; genus Madoqua; species Madoqua kirkii. The sequence continues at coordinate 3,395 of SJYC01136207.1, forward strand.
AACTCATGTCCATTGAGTTGGTGATGCCATCCAGCCATCTCATCCTCTGTCATCCCCTTCTCCTCCCACCTTCAATCTTTCCCAGCATCAGAGTCTTTTTCAAATGAGTCAGGTCTTCACATCAGGTGGCCAAAGTATTGGAGTTTCAGCTTCAGCATCAGTCCTTCCAATGAATATTCAAGACTGATTTCCTTTAGGATGGACTGGTTGGATCTCCCTGCAGTCCAAGGGACACTCAAGAGTCTTCCCCAACACCACAGTTCAAAAGCATCAATTCTTCGGCGCTCAGCTTTCTTTATAGAAAACTTCATTAACACATTCAGAGTGAAATAGCAAAAGACACAGCTAAGGGAGTGTGGGTGGATGAATAACGGCCCCCTCAAAGAGCTCCACATCCTAACCCCTGCACACTGTCTGTGGAAGTGTTAGTCGCTCAGTCTTGTCTTGCAACCCCATGGACTGCAGTCCAACAGACTCCTCTGTCCATGGAATTCTCTAGGCAAGAATACTGGAGTGAGTAAGCCATTCCCTTCCCCAGGGGATCTTCTCAATCCAGGGATTGAACCCAGGTCTCCTACATTGCAGGCAGATTCTTTACCATCTGAGCCACAAAGGAAGCCTCAGAAGCTGTCAGTGTTACCTTATATGACAAAAGGGACTTTGTAGAAATCAAGAACTGGGAGACAGAGAGAGGCACCTGTGTGGTACAGGTAGAACCAACAGAATCTCAACAGTGCTTACAAGAGGAAGGCAAGGAGGTCAGAGTGGAGAGGAGGTGATATGATGATGAGAGTCGAGATCAGAGTGAGCCACAGGCCAAGGAAGGGGCTTCCCAGGTGGAGTGGTAAAGAGTCTGGCTGCTAATGCAGCAGACACAAGAGATGAGATACGATCCCTGGGTCGGGAAGATCCCCTGGAAAAGGAAACAGCAACCCACTCCAGGATTCTTGCCGGGAGAATTCCATGGACAGAAGAGTCAGGTGGGCTGCAGTCTGTGGGGTCACAAAGAGTTGGACACAACTGAGCGACTAACGCACACACACACACGGGTTAAGGAACAAAGAATGGCAGAGCAGCCAAGAGACACTGGGAGAGGCAAGGAGCAGACTCCTCCTCGAGCCTCCAGCAGAAACCAGCCCTGCTGACACCCTGACCTCAGTCCCGTCCTCCCCATATCTGGCCTCTGACCTCCAGAACTGCAAGAGACCCCATTTGTGTCCGAAGCCCCTACAATGGCAAAAACTCACTACAGCAGCGAAGGAAACGTTATCCTAAGAATATAAAGAACTGGAATAGAAGTGGGTTTGAACGGCAAGTGAGGGACCTATGCCTTTCAGTGTTGACTTTTTAAAGGACATGTGACACACGGGTAGAAACGAAAGCAACCTGCAGTAAGTGTTCGGGGTAGTGGAAGTGAAAGGAGCAGTAGCAGTGGCCAGAACTAGAGAGCAGTGCTCCTCAAACATAAACGTGTACACACATCAGCTACAGAGCGTGTTAAACTGTGGGCGCTGATTCAGGTCTGGAGCATCATTCAGGCAACGCCTCTACTGCTGGGCCACGGACCACACCTGGAGCAGCAGAGACCTAGACTGCAGGACCAGAGAGAGAGGGGCGTTACGGGGGAAGAAGGTGGAGGGTGGAGGCACGGAGAGGGCTTTGTGCATAAGCTGAGGCATTTTGACTTGATTCTTGAAGACAGGGAGCCACTGGACCATGGAACAACAGGATGAGGTGGTGTTTTTCTCAAAGTGTTGATCTCGGTAGAAGAGGCAGGGGGAAGCAAACCAGAGACTGGCTGTACACTGATGGTACAACTGGACACACTGGGGAGTGGAGGGGGGGATGATGCTGGCACGGCTGCTTCCACACCCAGCACAGAGAACTGCAGCCATCCATGCATGAGTGAACACTGTGAGTTCCTCCTCGCTGACGTTCTGACCTACAGGAATTTTCTTGTTTTTTATGTTGACATCATATACGCTGCTGCTAAGTTGCTTCAGTCATGTCTGACTCTGTGCGACCCCATAGGGCCCTGCAGCCCACCAGGCTCCTCTGTCCATGGGATTTTCCAGGCAAGAGTACTGGAGTGGGTTGCCATTGCCTTCTCCAACATCATATATACTATTTATTAAATTCCCACCTGCCATGGTAGCCCCACATTTAAAGAAGTGGTAAGAACAACCATTTTCTCAGGAAAGTTGCATTATGTAGTAAAACTGAAATAGCTTTAAAAAAAAAAAAACTTGAAACCTTGCAGCTCCTCACACCTCACATATTTGGGTATCACACAGTGTTCACCTTCTGCGCACTGACCATAATTAAGGCAAACTGTAGGTGTCTGCCTTTAAATTCAGAGGTGTAATGTACATATTTGATTTTCCTAAAGCATTAAAAAAATGGTTCTGCAATGCATTGTCTGAGGAATTCTATGCATATGGATTAGACAATATGAGAAGACTACAATATGGGTAACAAGTCAGTAAATATATTGAATACCCACAAATTATTAATACTTTGGTGTCAAAATGGGAGCAGCTGTGGAATGCTATTGGTGAGGAGCCATCCTGGGTGCAATCCTGCTCCATATTTTCTATGAATAGCCTGAGGATCTTTTGAGTAAGGCACTAATCAATCCACAGGAAATGCAGCTCTGGGAGAGATTACTGATGCCTTGGACAACAATATTGAAATTCCATGAGGATCTTGTTCAATTGAAGAAATGAGCCAAAATCAATAGGCAAGCACACAGGTGTTTCAGCCACAGGACTCAAGACCCTTCAAACAGAAATCAAGACCATCCTGCAGCCAAACACCCAGGTGGCAAAGCTATCCACCTCCTGTCTTGCCTCCCCTCCTCCATCACAAAAAGGCTGGGTAGATATATGTCAAGGAGCATCTCTACACAGGATTAACCCTACCACCTATAGCTCCTCAAAACTTCTCCCTCCAGTACCCTGCAATGAGAGGGACGATGGATTTGATACAACTGGTGGATCCCGCATTTAGCAAATCTGGACTTTGGGACACCGTGGCCTTCAATGCAGGGAAAAAATAAGAAGCACTGAGAGGTTTCTGTAAGAGCAGTATGACTTTTTCCCAAGGAGTGTCAAGTATCTTCCTGACATTTTAAAATATGGTCAATAAAGAGAAAGAGGGCTGGGGGAAGAGGACAATCAGATGTCTCTAACAGCCCCTCGTTTACCTCCCCAGACGCTGAGAAGCTATCTTTCTAAAACCTAAAACAACCTTTTCTTCAATTACAACCCTTTCCCATGGTCATCCTTGCCCCCACTTGGTCAGTCCGTAACCAAGCTCTGCCCTTTTCACCTCCGAAGCGTTCCTCTGACCTACACTCTCATCTCCATCCTCTCACCCACCACGCTGCTTCAGGCCTTCATCACTGCTCGCTGAGTCTCATATAGAAGCCTCAGAGACCTCTCTGTTATTTCAGACCCATCCTTCACCTGGTTACCAGTGTGATCCAGCAGCCAAAATGCAAATGTGACCTTGAAGCGTCCCGATCTAAAACATCTCAGTACCTTCAGGACTCACAGAATGAAGTTCGAGTTCGTTCAGGTCGGCAGTGGTATTCTAGCCCAGGAGCTGCTTCTAGCATCTTCTGCCCAGGGTGTCAGGGCTGCTACAGATCCTGCAGTACCCAAGACAGCCCACTCAATGACCCACCCCACCCAGACTGCTACAACTACGGAATTCTCCTCAGGGCTCCTGACTTCTGCAGGCTCCTAACTTGCCCTTCTCAACTGCAGCTACACAAAATTCCTCCATGCTTTTCCTTGCCATTGTACCCTCCTTCTTTCTTCTAATTTCTGACACCTGGAATGACCCTCTTGTGACTCATCTTTTAAGCTTCAGCTTTCCAACTGTTTATATCCCCTACACTCACCACTCTGCTCTATACCTAGTTCTCCTCTTCACTTGACTAAGGTCCTTCTAGGCAGAAATTGTATGTGCCTGGTCCTTGTTAGTATAGTGGTGACTATTCCCTGCCTGTCACGCAGAAGTCAGGGGTTTGATTCCCCAATGAGGAGGCAACATGCCCTTTTTGGGGATTTCCCAGGTGGTGCTGGTGGTAAAGAACCTGCCTGCCAATGCAGGAGACACAAGAGATGTGGGTTTGATCCCTGAGTTGGGAATATACCCTCAAGAAGGGCACAGCAACCCACTGCAGTATTCTTGCCTGGAGAATCCCATGGACAGAGGAGCCTGGCGGGCTGCAGTCCCTGGGGTCGCCAAGAGTCAGACACGACTGAGCAACTTAGCAGGCGTGACAGTACTTATATAAACATACACAGGTGAGGGATGGGAGCAGGGGTTTTTCAGAGGCTGATGCTCGTCCCAGTGTCCATGATGTTGGCGACAAAGGCAAGCGTTGTTTCACAGCCGAGACGATAGTTGAGGTCAGTTTCAGCTCTGATCATCTCTGCCTTTAGTTCCAAAATTCTGTGCTGTGGAAGTCACTCTCTGGCCCTGATCTTCATCCACTTTAAAAAGTGCCAGACGGCACCTTGTGTGATATTCCACTCACCCAAGCTGAAGACTGTGGACCACAACCAGCAACTGGACAGGGCCCTCCGTGTGGCAAGTCTGCCTCAAATCTTCTCAAGAACTCAGCAGTTTTGCTAGCAGGAACACAAACAGGTGTTAGTGCCTTCGTAAAAGAAGAAATGTCACTCTTCATTGTGCCTCTGGATGCTAGCCTAGACTTCTATTGGGGGGTGACTAAAAGTGGCCGCGATAGAACACAAGGTGAGTTTGTGGGATGGTAGAGCACAAGGTCAAGCAAAATGCTAGTGCCAGACTGCACCTCACGGTGCAGGAAGGTGAACCATCCATTTCATTTTCTTCTGCTTTGTGTCCTTTGACATGGAGATAAATGCCCTATCTGACCCCACAGTATGAGCCCCAATTTCCTATCTGAACACTTGAAGCTTGACAGTGTAGGGCTGTAGAATGAACATCCCTCCCCTACAACATCCCTCCCGTGGTATGGCTTCCCTCACACCATGCGGCCGTCACATCAGGCCCTTCACCTTCCAGGGGTCTCTCTTCTAGTCATCTCACTACCCCTGTGTCTTGGACTACCCTCAGGATACACAGAGCCGCTAAGTCTGTCACTCTTAACCATTTACGGGTCATGGACCCCTTTGGAATTCCGAAAGCAGAAATGGGCCCTCTCCCTATACATACACCTTTTGCATTTCATTTGTACCTTTCATGGAAGAAAGACATGCTGCCAGTTTTGATCTGTATCTCTTTTTAGCTCTGAGAGATTGCAAAAGGCATACCAAGACATAGCTCAGTGTTTTTAATATTTTATTGATTTATTTGATTGCACCAAGTCTTAGGTACAGCATGCAGAATCTTGTAGTTGCAAAACATGGAATCTTTAGTTGCTGCATGCTACCCTAGCTGTAGCACATGGAATCTAGTTCCCCAATTGGAGATCAAACCCAGATCCCTGTATTGGGAGCACGAAATCTTAGCCACTGGACTACCAGGGAATCCCCTCAGTTTTAACAAGTTGCTTTTCCCTTAAAAATCCAAACCGTCACCCCAGTTTCTCCCTCACATGTGTCAAGCATAAAATGCTGGAATTGTTTCCTAGTCCTTACTTTAACGACTGCCCCCTTCTGCCTCCCACTGATGAATTTCTATTGTTTGGTCCTTTCCCATGTAACTGATGGAACTTTGATCCCCTTAATTCATATTCGCAATCAGATAGCTCAGCAAGGCCTGGTTATACTGCACGCGACCCTGGCAGCCTGCTTTCCTCCTGCCTTTCCCTCTGTCACCCCTCTGCTCCCCCCTCATATTTTAGGCCTGATGCTAAGATCCAATTTATCAAGCACTTAGGGCATGGGCATCAAAGGAGACACAAATGGTCTGGTAAGAATAAATGGTATCCAGTGAGGGTGGAAATCAAAATAAGGAATTAGAAGTTAAACAGAGATGCCAACATCACTTCAAATAATTACTAAGGTAGAACATGGCATCTGAACAAGGTCAGAATCTTCAGCTGGGAAAGGAAGAGCTGAAAGTTAAGCGACGAACATAACCCAGGGAAACACAAGGCTTCAGCAGCTGAGACCGGCAGCCTTTCCATTTGTCTAGGGTTGCTTATCTTGCCCAGAGTAGACAAGGAGACTAATGACGTCGCGGAAGCTGGAAGCTGCCCCGCCGTCTGAGGTTTTATGAAGCCATCAGTCACAAGTGAAAAAGAAGAGTGTTGCCAGAAGTTTGGCTGAGATTTCTGAATATCCTTAGCTGAGAACAGACTATGGGAGAAGGCAGTGGGAAAGAAGCACCATGAAGAGCAAGTAAGGAGCTTCAGACCAGGTGCACCAGCAGCCCCGCACTGTGTTCTGAGGGATGCTTCTTACCTGCCAACACCAGGCACAGAGCTGGCTGGGTAGCTCACCTGCACCCACAGCCTTTGTGCCCGTGATCACTGCCCCGTTCGTGACGCAAGATCAGAGCACAGGGCCACAGGGCTGCCAGAGGCATACCAGTAGGGGCCTGGGAAGAATGTGGGTTATTCCCAAGCGATTAACTTTACAAACAAGACAAGTTCCAAGCTACCAGGTAACTGGCATTTTTCTGTTGTCAATCGACTGGCTGAACTGGATTGGAATCCCTGTAGGTAAATATGGTCAAATTCAATAAAAATAAAATAAAGAACCTCCTTGAGGCTCAAGAGGACAAACATCTACTGGAGGGGAAGTCCAACAAAACTAGGAACCCCAGACTCCAGCACTGACTCACCTTTTTGTTGGGGTTCCTTCTTTGCCACCACTGTGATTCTGTCCCCTAATGAGGGGGGTGATCCTCTCCCACGTTAGCACTTTGACCCAGGCACAAATACAGGATCCCTTCCTTTATTCTCCAGAGAACATCTGAGAATGGACCACCAATAACAGACTGGTTCTGAAGACTTAGTTAACCTTAAGTCATCTCCAACTTAGGACGATTAAGCATCCTTCCTACTTGTCCTTAAGGTGGTGCTTATGGCTTATCCTAAAAGGCCTCTTCAGGGTAACGTCACCTGGACATAATTCTGTTGTAGCAGATACTTCTAAATATCTCCTCCAGTCATATAACCCGACCGTATTTGCTAGCTTCCCATGCAGCTAAGGTTGGCCAGATGGTGGTTTTGACCAACAAAATGAGGAAGGAAGTAATGCACACCACTTCCAGGATGAACTGATAAGCTTCCCACGCATGAGCCTCCATACATTTCCGTCCTCCTTCTGGCTGTCTGGAATAGGGACAAGCCCTAGCACAATCCTGGAAGTCATTTGTGGATTGAAAGTGGTAGAATCACTGTCTTTGGTGTTGGAATATCTGCGTGGAGGGGGCCTCTTCTCAAACCTGTTCACCCATGTCTCACGTGAAGAAAAAATAGGGCTCGAATAATTATTTTATTTTGAGGTTTGTTGATTACAGCAATTAGCCAACCCTACTAATATAACATAATATACACAAGAGAATCACCTCTCAGTTTAGGGTATCAGTTTCACAGGACATGAGGAGAGGCCAAGAAGGGCAGAGGAACAGTAGAAAAAGTAGAATTCTCAACGGTTAAGCTCAGCATCTTAGTTATTTCAGAACCTTGGGGGAGGAGAAGGTGAAAAAGGAGAGGAAAAAGGCTGTCTGGGGTCAGGTCTAGCAGCTGCCTAGGCCCGTGGTATAAAAATGAATAGGCATTTATCTCAGTACCACTAAGATTTGCTTAGTTGGAGGACAAGTGGGGGTTTGGAAGGAGAAACTGGAGGGCAAAAAAGTCAGGGAAGGAGAGGGTATGGCTGGTTATAATGTAATATGATGGAATATCAGTGTTAATGGTGATTCATCAATCAAAAAGTTTTTGACCTTTTTGAAAGGATAAAATATATGGGAATGATCACAGAGAGTGAAATGTGTATGTGTTGGATCATTTAAATAGGCCAGAAAGGCAAGGATAATTCCTATAAGGCTTTAAAAAAAAATTGTTAAAAAGACTACCAGCATCTCTAACGTTCAAGGAAGAATCAGTTTATATTTAAAAAAAAACTTATAATAGTTACCAAAGGGGAAGGGGGTGAGGGTGGGGGGATAACTTGGGACTATGGGATCAACAGATGCACAAGTACCATATATTTTAAAAATGTAAACAACAAGGATTTTTTAAAAAACAATCCGTTTAAAAACATTCACAGTGATCTGTAAGAGCTCATGAGTCAGGCGCCCGCCAGCCATTGCGCCACAGGCTTACAGGCTGTGCCACGCAGCTTCCTCTGCCTGCTTGCCCACATCCGTTGCTGAACCATGACAGATAAGGATGTGCTAGTAAAAATGTTAAAGGACCCATTTTAACCCTCAAGAGTCATAATTAGGATGGCAGGCTCCTTGCGGGGTGGATGGAGTAGTTTTTCCTTCTCTCATCGCCTAGTCAGTTGACACACAAACTCCAATAACTGCAGAGCACAGACAGCAAGGTAAACGAGGGAAGGGCGCCTAGACAGAGGGTGGCCGAAGGAGCACCACTCAGTAACACAGTGCACACGCCAAGAACTTGCTGACCTAGTGCAGTGCTTGACACGCACCAGGTGCGTAAGTGGTAAGCGTGTTAGTCGCCCAGTCGTGCCCAGCTCTTTGTGACCCCATGGACTGTAGCTCACAAAACTCCCCCGTTCATGGAATTCTCCAGGCAAGAATACCGGAGTGGGCAGCCATTCCCTTCTCCAGGGGATCTTCCCAACCCAAGGACTGAACCCAGTCTCCTGCACTACAGACAGATTCTTCACCATCTGAGCCACCAGGGAAGCCCATACATACTGGTACAAACTTCCCCACCAGGGAGGCTCATACACACCAGGCACAGTACAAACTGTTGAATATATGAAGGCACATTTCCTGTGAGATACTATCAATGCATTAGAATAAAAACTTTATCTTGTGTTTCTCAGATTTTTTTAGTTTCTCTTTGGACTATTTATTTCAATCCCTTTGCCAGTTTTTCTGGAGTTGCCTTTTTTCTTATTAATCTGTACGAGTTCTTTGTGAAACTAAGCCTTTATTATTTCTGAAGCAAATAGTTTCTCCTAGACCATCACTTCCTTGTGACGTAGTTCACTATGTCATCTAGCATAAGTTTTTCCTGTAGTCAAATCTGTATTTTTTTTCATATGGATTCTAAGTTGTACACATAGCATAGGAAGGCCTTTCTACCACAAAAATTTAAAAGCATTGTTCATTACATTCTTTGTTGAATTAATACAATTTGTCAAATTATCTGTCCTTTTGACATTGATTTGAAAAAAATACTTGTATCAACAGCTAACGTACCCTATTGCTGGGAAAGATTGAGAGTAGGGGAAGGGGACGACAGAGGATGAGATGGTTAGATGGCATCATCGACTCAATGGACAGGAGTTTGAGCAGACTTCAGGAAATAATGAAGGATGAGGAAGCCTGGGAAGCTACAGTCCATGGAGTCACAGAGAGTCGGACACGACTAAGAGAATGGTGGACTCTCTTCCATTCACTATTAACTGCAATGCCAATAACACTTTTTTATTATTACCATACCTATGTTGTATATGATTCATGTCACCAGCTTCTCCCTTATCCCTTCAATTTTTCAAGTTTGTCTATTTCAAAAATATTTTTCTCTTTAAAATTGGTTGATCATATTTCATAAAAGGTCCTGTTTAATTTATATATGAAGAAGAGTAGAATTATACAGGAAATAATGAAGGATGAGGAAGCCTGGGAAGCTGCAGTCCATGGAGTCACAGAGAATCGGACACAACTAAGAGAATGGTGGACTCTCTTCCATTCACTATTAATTGCAATGCCAACAACACTTTTTTATTATTACCATACCTATGTTGTATATGATTCATGTCACCAGCTTCTCCCTTATCCCTTCAATTTTTCAAGTTTGTCTATTTCAAAAATATTTTTCTCTTTAAAATTGGTTGATCATATTTCATAAAAGGTCCTGTTTAATTTATATATGAAGAAGAGTAGAATTATCTTTACAATGATGATTTTTTTCCTCTTCTAGTAAATAGATATTCTATGTTTATTTTCATCTTATTTTAGGTATTTTCTTTTATATATAAAAGTCTATTAGACTTACATTCTCCTGTTTTACAATGTTGATAGATATTGTAAATGAAATTTTTCTTTTAATTATATTTTATAGTGGACTTTTGATGGTGTGTCTGATGGTGTGAAGACGGAAGTATTTGCATATTGATTTTAGATTCATTCATGATAGCCAAACTGATTAGTTCTAACAGTTTTTTAGTTAAGTCCCTTGAGGATTTTTTAGTTAAGTCCCTTGAGAGGTTTTAGATAAACAGTCAGAGTCACTTATGGCTTCCTTTCCAATATTTAAGTTCTTTCTTTGTTACAAATAAATTCTAATTTCCTATCTAAAAGTCCGTATCAGTTGTAAATAGCAGATATTCTCGTCATCCTGTTCCTGACTTTACTGAAAAAGTTGCCTTCTTTTTCTGTTTTCAAACAAGCTGGGCCTAGTGTCCTTTTTAAGATGAGATCCAACTATATTTCCTCTTCCATTTAGAGTTTTTATTCTATTCAGGTTTCAAGTCTAATGGCATACTTTTTCCTAGGAAATAAATTAGGAAATCTGAGTTAAACAAATTAACAGAAGTAGGACATAGTATTTCTCTTCTAGAGAGAAATACTTCCTTTCTTTTGTGGTTATACTTCCTTTCTTTTCCTTGGAGTTCTTCCTTATTCCTTACTCAGACAAGTCAAAAGTTTGTCCATTTTATCAGAGTTTTACAAAAAACTTAGGCTTTGGTTTATCGATGATAAATTTTTCTATTCAACTTCATCACTTTTCTCCCTTTATTTATTCCTTCTTTCTGTTTTTTTGCATTTATTTTATGTGCTTAGTTATTTAATTTCCATTTTTCTAAAAGCTTTTAAACCTCTACATTTTTGAAATAATTTTATAGTCACATTCTATAGATTTTTAATGTGGAATACTTTAAACTTTATAGTCTCTTATCCTAAAGTAATTTGTAATTTCAGGATAAAAATTTTGAAACCAAAACTAATAGTCTCCCCCATCCTCCCAGGAAACCTGAATCTTTATTTTTTAATTGAATAATAATTAACACATAATATTAGTTTCAGGTATGGTGACTTGATATTTTTACACATTAGGAAGTGGTCAGTACAATAAATCCAATATGGTGACAGATGGTAACCTAACGTTTAGAAAGGTAATTAGAAAAAAATTTTAAGTGGATAGACTTTAAAATTTCTTATTGCTTAATTTCTAGTTTTATTACATTTTTCCCCCTGAGGAATGGTGACTTCATAGACTTTGGGAGTATTTTGGGAATCTACTGAGAGTCTTTGAGTCATTTTGTTGTTTAGTCACTTCGGTTGTGTTTGACTCTTTGTGACGCCATGGGCTGTAGCCAGCCAGGTTCCTCTGTCCCTGGGATTTTTCCAGGCAAGAATACTGGAGTGGGTTGATATTTCCTACTCCAGGGCTTTGAGTCATGGCCAATGGTAATTAAGTCATATTTGTAAAGAATAGGTGTTTTCATAAACTAGGCACAATGCTTTGTAACTATGACTGTATAATCATGCCAAGTCATTGTTATTCATATATCCTCTATGCCTTATGAAATTTTTTTGGCTCACATGATGACCTATTAATTTCTATGGAGAATTAGTTAAATAAAAGGAAAATTTGACAAATCCACAATCTACATACAGACTTCAGCAGTTTCTGTTTCATATATTTCACATCTCTATTGGTATTTATAGTTCATATTATCTTTTGGATTACATATTTTATCTGCATGAAATATCCTTTATCCTATTGAATGCTTTCATCTTGAATTCTGTTATATCTCAATATTGCTACATTTGCCTTTTTTTATCAGCATTTATGGATATATGTTCTGTGCCTTTATTTTTTGTTGTAGTAGCTATCTCTAATAGTAACATACAGCTAGATTTTTGCTGCTTTTTTTTTTTTTGCAATCTGAAAGTTTTTTTAATAAGGAAATTTAGCCTATATAACCTTTTGCCAAAGAATTGATGCTTTTGAACTGCAGTGTTGGAGAAGACTCTTGAGAGTCCCTTGGACTACAAGGAGATTCAACCAGTCCATCCTAAACGAAATCAGTCCTGAATGTTCATTGGAAGGACTGATGCTGAAGCTGAAACTCCAATAGTTTTGCTACCTGATGCAAAGAGCTGACTCATCTGAAAAAACTCTGATGCTAGGAAAGATTAGAGGAGGGAGGAGAAGGGAACAACAGAGGATGAGATGGTTGGATGGCATCACTGACTCAATGGATATGAGTTGGGTAAACTCTGGGAGTTGTTGATGGACAGAGAGGCCTGGCGTGCTGTAGTCCATGGGGTCGCAAAGAGCTGGACACGACTGAGCTGAACTGAATTGAGCTGGACTGAACTGAACTGAACCTTTTACTGTAACTACTGCCTTGTTGCTTACAAAACTTCCACACCCTTTTCTTGTCTTTTGTTGTAATTATCAATTTTTCATTTGATTTGTTTCTTATGTTTTTGTTATATATCCTATTTAAACATAAAATACAATTAAATATATAATAAAACATAATTACTTATTTTTTACATCAATATCTGGAATTCATTAGCATTCACTCATATAAAAAATAATACTTGTTTTACTTCCTATCTTTCTGTCTTCCATCCATATGCCTCTTCTTGCACTGAAGCCCTCCATGATTTTAATTTGATCACATTGATTCTTAATAATGAAAAGGAAAAAAGTTAATCATGTATTTAACTATAAATGTCATTGTTTTCTTTATTCACAATTGTTCTGATATCTCTTCCTCTCTCTAGGATCCCTTATTTGTTTGACCAGAGTTCATTTTGTGGTGACATTTTTAAGTAAAGATCTTAGAATTCACACAGAAGTGATAAATTGGCTAGCTATGCAGCTAGCTTATGGTGCATATTCCTCCAGGCACAGTATATTTACCAGGAGCGCTTTCAGGCCCTGGGCCCTCTAAGTGAACCTCTTTTCTAGAAGTTCTGAGGCTCTACCCTTGCAGGTAACAGCGAGAGTTAGCTGGTCTCTCTCTTGCTTATTCCTCCGCTGTCCTTGTTTGCCATTCCTTTATACTCCACCTTCTCCCTCCAGGTACTATGTCTGATATCTTATGTGGTTTATATTGATTAATCTTCTTTGGATTTAGCAAATATTAGCCCCACCCCATGCTATATGTGAGGAAATGGAGGCTCAAAGAGGTTAAACAGGACTTTCCTGTTAGTATAGTAGTTAAAGACTTGGTGCTTCCACTGAAAGGGGACGGGATTCAATTTCTCTTTGGGGAACTAAGATCCCACATGCCTTGCAGCCAAAAAAAATAAAGCAGAGAGATTAAAAATGTTAGAGGTTAAATTTTGAGACCAGGCAGGCAGTCTGGTCCCTGGTATATCTGGGTCTTGATACACTTTCCCAAGGGGGGACACTGATGGTATGATGTTCCAGTGATGAGATAGTTTAAGCGAAACTATTTTGTAAGTAAGTGGCTAGTCAACTTTTATTTTTTACCAATTATTAATCATACCCTAAGAAAGGCAGAAGCTGTTCCTGACATCGAGGAGCTGGCCTGGAACTCATAGCTAAACCTTGGTCTTCTCCTATTGAAAGTAATTTCAGACATCAGTCTCAGAGGAGCTCACTTTATGGCTTATGAAAAAATAAGACCTCTCCATGACATGGCTGAACAAAGAAAAACGTATGAACCTTGTCTAAACTACAAAAATGACTATTAAACAAACTAAACCCCCAGTATTTTGGCAAATGGTAGAGACTGGTGCTTATTAATCAATTACAGTATTAGTCTCACTCTGATCTTCCCTCCTTTTTAAAAAAAAATTTTTAGTTTTACTTTATTTTACTTTACAATACTGTATTGATTTTGCCATACATTGACATGAATCCACCACGGGTGTATATGAGTTCCCAGTCCTGAACCCCCTCCCCCCACCTCCCACCCCATATCATCTCTCTGGATCATCCCCATGCACCAGCCCCAAGCATCCTGTATCCTGTATCAAACATAGACTGGCAATTTGTTTCTTACATGATAGTATACATGTTTCAGTGCCATTCTCCCAAATCATCCCACCCTCTCCCTCTCCTCTTAAATAACATATTTGATAACTACTTTGCAATAACCCTGAAATTAACACAACACTGTTAATCAACTGTACTCCAATATAAAATAAAAAGTTTTTTAAAAGATACTTGATACCTAATCACCATTACTCCTGCTTACTGATAACAGCTAACCCAGAACAAAGCCCTGTCTTCTCAAACCCTCTCCCACATAACCTAACACAGGCCCAAATCCTATCAGGCTTTTTGGGTATCTATAAATTCACTTCATTAGCATAAGACAGAAAGTTATGAATAGGATGACTTTTGGTTCACCTTACTTGGATTATAAAATGTGAGGTTGGATGTAAGCCTACCATATGGATAAGGGATCAATTTGGCCCTTAAGTGTCTTTTGGAAGCTCCCATGAAGGGCATTAGAAGTTTTGTGAGCATATTAGAAGACATACTTGGAACCTAAGTATGCATATTCAGCAGACCTGCCTGGATCTCTGGCTCTTAGAAACTAAAACAGATGAAGATGTGCCTCCTAGGAACTAATCATACATGATAGTATACATGTTTCAGTGCCATTCTCCCAAATCATCCCACCCTCTCCCTCTCCTCTTAAATAACATATTTGATAACTACTTTGCAATAACCCTGAAATTAACACAACACTGTTAATCAACTGTACTCCAATATAAAATAAAAAGTTTTTTAAAAGATACTTGATACCTAATCACCATTACTCCTGCTTACTGATAACAGCTAACCCAGAACAAAGCCCTGTCTTCTCAAACCCTCTCCCACATAACCTAACACAGGCCCAAATCCTATCAGGCTTTTTGGGTATCTATAAATTCACTTCATTAGCATAAGACAGAAAGTTATGAATAGGATGACTTTTGGTTCACCTTACTTGGATTATAAAATGTGAGGTTGGATGTAAGCCTACCATATGGATAAGGGATCAATTTGGCCCTTAAGTGTCTTTTGGAAGCTCCCATGAAGGGCATTAGAAGTTTTGTGAGCATATTAGAAGACATACTTGGAACCTAAGTATGCATATTCAGCAGACCTGCCTGGATCTCTGGCTCTTAGAAACTAAAACAGATGAAGATGTGCCTCCTAGGAACTAATCACACTATCATTCAAACGGAAGTAAAAGAGATGCATGGCTCCAATGGCAGGAATGAAGAAAACTTCCCAACAATACCATCGGCAGGTGGAGTGCATGGTGATGCTTGGCAGTGGGAAAAGAAGGTCCTATTTGGGAATGAGCTTGGCTCCAAATGCTTTTCCAACTAAGGTTTTAAGAACTGAGCCCTGGACTTCCCTGGTGGTCCAGTGGCTAAGAATCCACCTGCCAATGCAGGGGACATGGTTCAGTCCCTAGTCTGGGAAGACGCCACATGCTAAGCCCATGAGCCTGCGCTCAGCCTGGGAGCCCGCAGCTACTGAAGCCTGCAGGCCCGAGGGCCAGTACCCCACAACAAGAGAGGCCACCACAAAGAGAAACCTGCTCACTGCAACTGGAGCCCCTGCTTGTGTAGCTACAGAAAGTCAGCACACAGCAGTGAAGACCCATGCAGCCAAAAATAAACAAACAAACAAAGTTTAAAAAAAAGGAACTGACCCCCTTCTGCCCTAGAAATATTGCATATTGAGTCCCCCCAGGAGAGTTCACAAAAGCCCACGTACCCTACAGTAAGCTTAACTGTGGAATTAATCCCACGTGAGACCTGGAAGATGGTGACTGCGCCATGAAATTAAAAGACGCTTACTCCTTGGAAGGAAAGTTATGACCAACCAAGATAGCATATTCAAAAGCAGAGATATTACTTTGCTGACTAAGGTCCGTCTAGTCAAGGCTATGGTTTTTCCAGTGGTCATGTATGAGTGTGAGAGTTGGACTGTGAAGAAGGCTGAGCACTGAAGAATTGATGCTTTTGAACTGTGGTGTTGGAGAAGACTCTGGAAAGTCCCTTGGACTGCAAGGAGATCCAACCAGTCCATTCTGAAGGAGATCAACCCTGGAATTTCTTTGGAAGGAATGATGCTGAAGCTGAAACTCCAGTACTTTGGCCACCTCATGCAAAGAGTTGACTCACTGGAAAAGATTTTGATGCTGGGAGGGATTGGGGGCAGAAGGAGAAGGGGCCAACCAAGGATGAGATGGCTGGATGGCATCACTGACTCGATGGACATGAGTTTGAGTGAACTCCAGGAGTTGGTGATGGACAGGGAGGCCTGGTGTGCTGCGGTTCATGGGGTCGCAAAGAGTCAGACACGACTGAGCAACTGAACTGAACTGAACTGATGGTCTTTCCTGTAGTTGTGTATGGATGTGAGACAATAAAGAAGGCTGAGTGCTAAAGAATTGATGCTTTTGAATTTTGGTGCTGGAAAAGACTCTTGAGAGTCCCTTGGACAGTAAGGAGATCCAACCAGTCCATCCTAAAGGAAATCAGTCCTGAATGGCAATCATTCCAGTACTCTTGCCTGGCAAATCCCATGGGTGGAGGAGCCTGATAGGCTGCAGGTCATGGGGTCACTAGGAGTCAGATACAACTGAGCGACTTCACTTTCACTTTTCACTTCTATGCACTGGAGAAGGGAATGGCAACCCACTCCAGTGTTCTTGCCTGGAGAATCCCAGGGATGGGGGAGCCTGGTGGGCTGCCATCTATGGGGTCACACAGAGTGGGACACGACTGAAGCGAGTTAGTAGCAGCAGCGTTCATTGGAAGGACTGATGCTGAAACTGAAGATCCAATAGTTTGGACACCTGATGTGGAGAGCCTCACTGGAAAAGACCCTGATGCTGGAAAGATTGAAGGCAGGAGGAGAAGGGGGTGAAGACGATGAGATGGTTGGATGGCATCACTTAATCAATGGACATGACTCTGAGCAAATTTAGGGAGATGGTGAAGGACAGGGAAGCCTGGCATGCTATAGTCCATGGGGTCATAAAGAGTCAGAGATAACTTAGTGACTGAATAACAAATACATAAAATAAATTTTGAAAAAATACTGTACTGCATTGTTAGTAGTGCTTACCTCTCAGAGACTGAGATAACAGACTCTCCCTTAACTTTGTTGTATATTAATATCACAGCACGTATATTTTATTTTTTAAAAGGTAAAGACAAAAGTAAAGTGTACTGTCAATTTGGGGAAAATATAACAGCCCACACCTATTCTTCTTTTCAAAACAAATGTTCATTACTTTGCACTGACTTTGCTTCTTGTGACTCTAACTTCTAATTTGATTCTTTGTGACTGCTGTTCAATGATCATAATAGTCCTCTCCATCATCTAATGAACATATACAACACTTTGCCATTGGTGTTAATTCATTCAAACATCTGCAGATGAAGATAAGAGCAATCATGCTGATATCCGTGAGAATCAAGCTTTACAACAATCGAACTTTAGTCCTCATCTCCTATCATACATCTGCCTATACATCTTTACAGTAACACTTGTACATACTCCTTTTTTCAGAAAAAGAATGAGCTGCTCAAACACTTGTAAAAGTAATGAGCTCTTACAACTGATCCATCATTCGAGTACCTCTCATTCTGCAGCAGAGATTTTGAGACCTGTGAATGTGAAGTGTACACTACCCTTAAAGAAAGAAAATCTTAAATATCTCCTGCTTAGGAAGTGAAGCTCATAATTTTCTACTTGAATATAGGTCTTGGGCAAGTTCCTTAAGACCCTGCATTTCCTTTAAGGAAGCAGTGAAAGGCTAACAAATTGGCAATCCCAAAATTAAAATTAGAGCCCTCACAAGTACTCCCTGTCCCTCCCATTGTTCCAAATTGTTCAGTGTAACAGCTAAATAGCAGCTTTAGCATCTGCATCGTGTTATTTAGGGTACCACCATAATTCTATTCCTAATTTCAATTACCATAATAATCCTCTGGTAGAACAACTTTCTAAAAGTCAAAAATCAAAGCAGTTTCTACTGAGCGTTCTCAGGACTGCCTAATTACACCAAATCAGCATTCAGCCTATTGGGTCTGTGTAATTTCATCTGTACTCATGGTCTCGTGTGGCTCCTTTCTGATTCAGAAAAGTGAGGAGGGAATCAGGCTGAGATCTGAAGGGTAACTGACAATTGTGGAATTGTTTTGGGTGAGGTTCCTTTTCTCTTCTACTTCAAAATGAAACTTAGGCGGTTAATAAAGAGGAACTGAAGCCTTGCCTTTGTTCTCTTCTGCTTTCTTTTACCTGGTCTGTCCACTGTGTATCTTTAAGTGTGGACTTTGATCAGGGACAGTGTTTACATTTTTTTGGTACTAAGAGAAATTTTAAAATTTCAGAGTCCAGATTTCTTCTCCTGACTTCAGTCAGGCTACTGAATGATTTCATCCTGTCTTCACGTTTTACCCAGTCCCTTCTCTCTAGTGAAGTGAAGCCACTCAGTCCTATCCAACTCGTTATGACCCCATGGACTGCAGCCTACTAGGTTCCACTGTCCATGGAATTTTCCAGGCAAGAATACTGGAGTGGGTTGCCATTTCCTTCTCCAATAGAACAAGTGGATTAACTCTACCATGTTATGAAAATTTAATAATCCCATCAAGGAGTCTTTCTAGCTCTGATGTAAAAGACACTTGTTAGGACAGTGAAATGATAAAACCATCGTTAGAGATGCTCTGATGGTTTGCTGAGGATTCCTTTCATCAGAGATCACACTGTCAAAGTGGTCTATGGGCTCTAACCTGAATAATTTCAAACTTCTTTATTTGTGTTTCATGAGGCCCTATTTTAATTTTTGGTTAGACAAAAAGCTACTAATTGAAATCACTTTAGCCATTTATACATTGATCCAGTTGGAGCACAGAATAGAATTATTTATCCAAACTCTGGCATGAAATGGGCTCATGAAGCCAGCTCTAGGCTGATTCAGCCAGCAGTGAACACCAGGAGGTGTTTGGGTCCATTGTAACAGTGGTTGAAAAGAAACATGACATGATGTGGTACCTTGGGGTTAAGATTACACATATCATAAAAAGATCTGGGGATCTTAGAGGAGAAATGTGATGCTGTTTCTATATATTACTGAGACACTTGCCTATCATTTCCTTAAGGTTATAAACTGTTATGAACTCAATTTATGCCCCCAACAATTCATATATTGAAGTCCTACCCCTCAGGGTGACTGTATTTGGGGTAAGGCCTTTAAAGAAGCAGTGATGGTTTCGTTGTTACATTGTGTCTAGTTCTTGTTACTCCATGGACTGTAATCTGCCAGGCTCCTCTGTCCGTGGGATTTCCCAGGTAAGGATATTGGAGGGGGTTGTCATTTCCTTCTCCAGGGGATCTCCCCAACCCAGAGATCTAACCTGAGTCTCTTGCATTGCAGGCAGATTATTGACTGAGCAACCAGGGAACCCCCCAAAGAACACACCAATGACCCTGAGATTAAGAATATCATCTACTACTGACTGAGTTAGCCAGGCTATAAAGAGGTAATTAAGGTTAAATGAGGTCATAAGGGTGAGGTCCTTATCCAACAGGACTGGTGTCTTATAGAAAAAGGAAAAGACACCATACATGCACAGAGAAGACCACTCAAGGACACAGCAGTAGAATGACCATCTGCCAGCCAAGGAAAAGGGTCAAGGGATAAGCCAATACTGCAGATACCTCGATCTGAAACAACCAGCCCCTGGAACTGTGAGAAAGCAATTTTTGTTGTTTAAGCCACCTAGTCTGTATATTTTATTCTACAATTAGTCTGAGCAGACTAACACAGAAACCAAAGCTACCTACTTAGTTATTAAGGACCACTTCTGAGAGGAAAGTATGGGCCAGTGTACCATTCAGACATTTAAAATGATCATAGCAGTGAGGAAGTATATGTGTGTAGCTATGCATCTGAAAATGCCTGTGTCATACAGTATCTCCTCATTCAGAGCAGGAACGAAGAAAACTGCAGTTCCTCACAAAATTTCTTGGGGCATCATGATGAAAGAAGCTAAAATCGATCAAAATGTAAGAGGACAATATTTGCTCCCATGTGTGATCCAAAACTGTTCAACATGCATGGTGTTAAGTTGCTACATTGCTTCAAGGACACAGAAAATAGAACTCTCCAGGATATTAGTACATTGCATGTTATTGCTAGTATATTATAGGCTAGGAATAGCACTGAACTAAATACCATAACTTGGAAATGAAGTCCAAGGGGAGTAAACCTATCTTTGACACACCATTAAAAAGAAACTAAGTTAGTATGGCAACTTTAAGCAAATGTAGGGATAAACCCTCATTCCTGTTAGTTATAATGTAAGATGACTAGGAAACCTCGATTCTTGATCTAGACATTTTATTTTTGTTGACATTTTCTTTCAATAAGCCAGACTTGGATAATAATAATAATAATTTGCATAGTTATTTCACTTTTACTGCACTGGCTTTGTTTTTACCATATATTTATGATAAAAACAATGTGGTTTGAGGGGTCAGTATTTTTATTTGTTCACATTGCTTTGAAGGACTCTCCCTGACAAAACATTGAAAGCAATGACCAACCAGTTCCTGGAACCCTTAACCTGAGCATTCTTTTTTTTATAGTCAGTTACAAGTTTCCTTGGTGGCTTAGACAGTAAAGCATCTGCCTACAATGAGGGAGACGTGGGTTTGATCCCTGGTTTGGAAAGATCCCCTGGAGAAGAAAATGGCAACCCACTCCAGTATTCTTGCCTGAAAAAGACGGAGGAGCCTGGTAGGCTACAGACCAAAGAGTCAGACACAACTGAGCGACTTCATGTTCACTTTTTTCACTTTACAAGTTTATGCAAAATACGGTCAAGAACTAGTTGATTCTGCCTATAGCTCTTAGTCATGTTTTAAATGTTAACTTAATTCTGTTTTTGAAGAGAGACCTGGGATATTTCCCATCTATTCTCATGGAGAAAACACCTCTCAAGCACCTGCTGCCATCCACCGTTTTCCTTCAGAAAAGACAGTACCTTGAAGAGCCCTGTATAACAGGTGCTGCCAGAACAAGTGAACAGAGAAAGGATGGGAGGTAGAGAAGAGAGCATATTTCTCATCGAGCAACCCTGCAAACTCAGTGGTGACCAGCAGGTGATTTCTGAGCACCTACATCCAAGGAAACCACCTACCTAACGGGCACCTGGTGAAAGCCTAGAAGTTCAATATCCTTGACGCTTGGAGAGGAGACTGGAGGAATCTCAACATATTTTGGGGGGAGATGACTCTGAGTCTATCTCTGATTATTTGTGTATCTCCCCTTCTACGTCTATGCTGCTGCTGCTGCTGCTGCTAAGTCGCTTCAGTTGTGTCCGACTCTGTGCGACCCCATAGACGGCAGCCCACCAGGCTCCCCCGTCCCTGGGATTCTCCAGGCAAGAACACTGGAGTGGGTTGCCATTTAGTATGTAATATATTCTGAAGATAACACTTTATATCTTTCTAGTTCTTAATGTCCTCATTCTTTCTCAGCTTCAACATTCTCCATCTGTCCACTGGAGTTCAGACTCTGACCCCCAACTATACATTCTAGAGTCCTGAAGTCTTCTAATTGACTGCCTTTAAATCTACAGAATCATACCTTGAGTTTTTCCTGTTTTAGAGTCTTTATTATTCTCAGAAAAGGTGAAACATTTTCTCAGTTCCTGAGATTTCCACACCAATGAAAATCTTAAAACAAGGCTACAAAAATAGTACTCTTGTGTGCAATGTGGGACTCAAAGATCAAGAATTCTCAGCTTCAACATTCTCCATCTGTCCACTGGAGTTCAGACTCTGACCCCCACTATACATTCTAGAGTCCTGAAGTCTTCTAATTGACTGCCTTTAAATCTACAGAATCATACCTTGAGTTTTTCCTGTTTTAGAGTCTTTATTATTCTCAGAAAAGGTGAAACATTTTCTCAGTTCCTGAGATTTCCACACCAATGAAAATCTTAAAACAAGGCTACAAAAATAGTACTCTTGTGTGCAATGTGGGACTCAAAGATCAAGAGTTCTGGGATGTTATAAAATCAGATGTGGCTTCCAGGAACATACCAAGAATGGTTGTCTAGAGATGGTCATAGGGAATTTTTAGATTTCTAAAAATTTAGAATAAAGGAATTAGAAAAAACAATGAAAACAATTTTCAAAATTCTGATTTGCATTCACCAAAAACCTAAAATAAAATTAGTAGAAGCTTTAGTTTGCTGTTCTGAATGATCTCAGCTGAATACCATCTGATTTTAATGCTGACAGTTGCATTTTTTCAGCTTTCTTATTGGCACCAAAACGTACCATGTCATTGTTGTGTGCTAGTTACAAAAAGAACAAAAGATAACTTAATTTGGAAATGATGGCTTCCCACTAAGCAAAGAACAAATTACATCATTAGGCATAATTTGAAACTGAAAAAAACTTGGAAGGAAACTTGAATCTTCCAAAACGTCTGCAGAGGTGTTGGCATGTGAACTCTTTATTGGTTTATGAATATTGACTTCATTTCTATAAAATATAATTTGTCACATAATCTTATAATTTCAATTTTTACTTTTTCATTTTTGTAATTTTGTTTGCATTGATTTGCCTACTTTGATTTTGTAGTTGTAGCACAACTGTGACACAACAAAGCTTGCACTGAATTTTTGGTATATGTACAATTTAAAAAAATAATGAAAATTATAGTGAACATTAATGGCTCATGAAATTTTCTCTTCATTTAAAATGTTTTGGTACTGAAATTTAAGAAACACTGACCTAGGTGTACCAAATTCCTCAAAGTGATGGCATGCTGTGCTGTGTGTGTCAGATGTGTATAAGAGACAGCCTTAAAGGAGGAGAGGAGCAGCGGCCCTGAGGTGCCGGCAGGAGGACCTCGAACTGCCGGGTCAGGGCTGTCCTGCAAAGCCAAGGCCCCGGCTGGAACTGCGTCAGGCGGGTCAGACCCGCCCCGAGGGAGTGGGTGTGCGGCAGCAGCCCAGCAGACGCTCCGGAGGCAGCCGCCAGTCAAAGTTCCAACATCCAGGCTCCCTAATGAAGCCCCCAGGACCAGATGGCATGCTGTGCTGTGTGTGTCCTTGGTTGTGTCTGACTCTTTGCAGCCCCATGGACTGTCGCCTGCCAAGCTCCTCTGTGCATGGGATTTCCAGGGCAAGAACACTGGAGTGGACAGCCATTCCCTTCTCCAGGTGGTCTTCCAGACCCAGGGATCAAACCTAGGTTTTCTGCAATGCAGATCTTTACCACTGAGCCACTGGAGAAGCCCAAAGTGATAGGAAATCAAACAGAAATATTAACTATTTAAAAATAATTCTTTTTTTGGAAAACTAAATAATCTAATGAATAAAAAATGTTTAAATAATGTAAAAGAAAGATGAGTCATTTGTTTATCATTGTCAGAAATTTCTTCTTGCATAGCACTTTATTGGTTGATTTGATAAAGACATATATATATATATATATATATATATATATATATATATATATCAGTTCAGTTCAGTTCAGTCACTCAGTCGTGTCCAACTCTTTGTGACCCCATGAATTGCAGCACACCAGGCCTCCCTGTCCATCACCAACTACTGGAGTTCACTCAAACTCATGTCCATCGAGTCAGTGATGCCATCCAGCCATCTCATCCTCAGTCGGCCCCTTCTCCTTCTGCCCCCAATCCCTCCTAGCATCAGAGTCTTTTCCAATGAGTCAACTCTTTGCATGAGGTGGCCAAAGTACTGGAATTTCAGCTTTAGCGTCATTCCTTCCCAAGAAACCCCAGGGTTGATCTCCTTCAGAATGGACTGGTTAGATCTCCTCGCAGTCCAGGGGACTCTCAAGAGTCTTCTCCAACACCACAGTTCAAAAGCATCAATTCTTCGGCGCTCAGCCTTCTTCACAGTCCAACTCTCAGATCCATACATGACCACAGGAAAAACCATAGCCTTGACTAGATGGACCTTAGTCAACAAAGTAATGTCTCTGCTTTTGAATATACTATCTAGGTTGGTCATAACTTTTCTCCCAAGGAGTAAGCATCTTCTAATTTCATGGCTGCAGTCACCATCTGCAGTGATTTTGGAGCCCCCCAAAATAAAGTCTGACACTGTTGCCACTGTTTTCCATCTATTTCCCATGAAGTGATGGGACCGGATGCCATGATCTTTGTTTTCTGAATATGTATGACTCAGAAAATAAATTACCGTAAACTATGAAACCATGGAGTTCTCAAGAATCTAAAAGCAATGACAATAAGCAAACCCATGAGATTATTTAGAGCTAAATTTTGTAAGCACATACTGTGAATGAAGAGAATGTATGTAACAATCAGAGGAGTCTTATTTATCATGTTACTTCAGTCTTCCACATATTTGTTGTTTGCTTATTTATTTCTGCTGCTTTCATTGAGAAAACTAATTTATTAAAATTTTAGATTCACAATGAAGGCTTTGGCTCCAACTTTTACTTGCTTTGTGGTAACACTTTCTGGTGAACGTTCCTCATAATTTGAAGCCATATTAATCTTATATAATCTTTTGAACAATACTGTATCAATTCCCTTTATTAATGAACAATTTGAATTTTTCTGAGCAACTTTTCCTAGAAAGCTCCTATAGGAGAAGAAACATGATCGTAGCCTTTCAGGCTTCCTAACACACTGCTCTCTCTTACTCTGCTTCCTAAGATTCACACTTCTTTCTTCTAATGTAGCTTAGCAGGATGGTTTTTCTCTGCTTCTCTCAGATTTACTGTTCATGAAGACTTCCCCTGCCAGCCCTGCTCACACAGGCCTATGTCCATTGTTGCCTCCATGGATACAGTTTCCTCACCTCTCTTGCCTGCAGGAAGTGTGTGTGTGTGTGTGTTGGGGGGCGGGGGGTGGGGGACAGGGGGCTCTTTGAAATCTGCCACCATTGGATCATCTTGAGACTCTCTCTGCTATTTTCCTCACATTTTATGTGTGGCTTCTGCCTGATCTTGGCTGCTTTTTGTAGCCCTTGCATTTATTTTTGAGATTATAATTTAAATCTGCCACCTAGTTTTGCCAAAATGGAGTTCGCAGGTTCTTTTTATATTTCTCGTCTCTTTGGTTTCCAAGACTAGAAGAGGGAAAATATGACTAACACTTCCATGTTAATACTGACGTGCTTCTAATTCGAATTTAATGTGCTTCAATTTGTCTTTTTGCAGTGCCTTTTTTTTTTTTCTTGGACATTGAGACCAAACTGAAATGTTCATGGCCAGGAGGATGTTGTCCACAGGGGAAGTGTCTATAATATTGCGTGGATGGATTTGCAGAGAAAAAAGTTTAAAATAACCTTGGAAAATGATTATTTGGAAATGACCCGTTAAGTGTAACAATAGAGAATTTGGTTATTTAAAATAATTTTATCTGATGGCACTAATGATCAGGAGCCATTTTAGTGAGCGCAAAAGTGATGTTCCTGTGAAAACCAGAAGAAAGTAGGCAGAGACCACTGTCTTTGAATTTTCTTAAAGGATAAGACACAATTGTTACTGTTCTGTTTTTAATAACATTAGCTGTAGGTTAATTTGGTCATACTTAAAATTCTAGCCAAAGTTTGTGGCTTTCAGATGCAGTCTCACTAAGCTTTTACATTAAAGTATTTCATTTTAGAAAAGTTTATTTTGATGAGATCTGTATTTTCTCATAAGGAAGGGAGACCATATGCTTATAAAAATTCTAAGGCTGCCTAAGTCTTCTCCATGTAATACATAACGTAATGAAAACATCCAAAGGGCTTTGAGTATAATGTACATAGCAGACGGTAGTGCTTATGACTCCTAAAACAGAGACTGCAAGGAAAGAGACTTTCCAATATTTTGACAAAGCCAGTTTTTGCTAGGTATTTTCTCTCTGACTGGAAGGGAGAATTTAAAAAATGATTTGAAGAAATGTTTCCTCTGGGTTTATGCTATGGTGTGAATGTGTGTGTCCCCCTAAACTTCATATGTTGAAATCCTAATCCCCAAAAAGTGATGTGATGATATTACCAGATGGGGCCTTTGGGAGATGCTTCAGTCATGAGGGTGGAATCCTCATGAATGGGATTAGTGTCTTATAAAGAGGCTCCAGAGACTCTCCAGGCCCTTCTGCCTGTGAGGATACAATGATAAATCAGCCACTCAGAAGGGGGCCCTCGCCTAACCGTGCTGGCTCCTTAGATCTCAGACTTCTAGCTTCCACCACGGAAAGAAGTAAATTTCTGTTGTTTATAAGCCACCCATTCTGTGGCATTTTGTTAGAGGAACTTGAATGTTCTAGGACAGTTAAAGGTGTTAATCATCAGCTAAACAGAGAACAATATTTATTCCTCTTCCAGCCATTTTCAGGTATTTTTGAAAGGGTGTGTATTAGGATACAGTTTGCTGTTGTTCAGTCGTGAGTTGTGTCCGCCACTTTGTGACCGCGTGGACTGCAGCACGCCAGGTTTCCCTGTCTTTCACTGTCTCCGGAGGTTTGCTCAAATTCACGTCCATTGAGTCAGTGATGCTATCTAACCATCTCATCCTCTGCCTCCCTCTTCTCTTTTTGCCTGGGAAAGATTGAAGGCAAAAGGAGAGGTCAAAGGATACAGTTATCTTATAAATAATACAAAGTATAATGAATAAATACAAAATGCATAACTTAGATTGTTACGAACTGAATGTTTGTGTCCCCTCCTCAAATTCATAATTTCAAATCTGAACCCCTAATGTGATAATATTAGGAGGAGATGCCTTTGAGAGTTAATTAGGTAATGAAGGCAGAGGCTTCATGATAGGATTAGTGCCCTTACTAAAGAGAAGTCAGGGAGCTCGCTCATCTCTCTTACCGCTGTGTGAGCAGACAATGAAAAGATGGACAGTCTACAACCTGGAGGATGGTTCTCACAAACTCAACCACACTGGTACCCTGACCTTAGACTTCCAATTTCTAGAAAGGTGAGAAATAATCCAGTTGTTTATAAACCACCCAGACTATGCTATTTTTGTTATAACCATCTGAAAGGCTAAAACATATATGTGCTAAATTGGCTACAGTCATCTCCAGTTCTTTGTGATCCCATGGACTGTAGCCCTCCACGCTCCTCTGTCCATGGGATTCTCCAAGAATATTGGAGTGAGTTGCCATGCCCTCTTACAGGGCATCTTCCCAACCCAGAGATGGAACCCACGTCTCAGTTCTTTACCACTCGTGCCACCTGAGAAGCCAACAGACAAAGGCATACCTGTTACTATTTATATTAAATGACACAATTCAGAAATCTTACCATGTCAGTATATTTGAGATATATTTTACCCATACACATACACACACACACACAGGCACACACACTTAAATTAGTTGTCACATCATATTTTGTTTTATGAACATACATCAATTTATTTAACCAAATCTCTACTTAAGGGGCTTCCTCACTTGCTCAGCAGTAAAGAATCCACCTGCAATGCAAGAGCCACAGGAAACATGGATTCAGTCCATGTCTGACTGACCAGGAAGATCTCCTGGAGGAGGAAATGGCAGCCCACTCCAGCATTCTTGCCTGGAGAATCCCATGGACAGAGGAGTCTGGCAGGCTAGAGTCCATAGGGTCAAAAGGAGTCGGACATGACTGAAGTGACTTAGCATGCATTACTTAGGAACATTTAGGTTGCTTCCAAGGTTTTCTAATTACATTTTTGTAATATAACCTCATTGCTATATATACTTTATTTTCTAAATATTTATGAAAGTTAGATTTCTTTAAGTGCATTGCTAGGTCAAATGGCATATAGATTTGAGTTTTAGTAGATATTTTAAGGTCATTCTATTACAGGATGAAAAAGGCCTTTTTCTTTTTTTTTTGGATGGAGCAAACAAGTGAGGTTGAGATGAGATCAGATCAGAGAGGGACAGAGAAGGATCAGAGAGAGAGTAGAGGCGGACCATGCAGGACTTGCAGGCCATTGTAAAGACCATTCTCATCTGTCTTTTTAATCTTGCCAATCTGAGAACATTTTTTTATTATATGTGCATTTTTCTGTTTATATGTTTTATTATGTGAAGTGCTCATTTTACTCATTTTTTCTATCCTGTTGTTCATTCCATTCTTTCTGATTTGTAAGACCATTTTAAAAAATGTTGGTATAATGAGCTCTTTGTCCCACGTATCAGCACAGTTTTAGTCTTAATATTTTTTCTTTCTAAAGGACCTTAAGAGGGCTTCTCTACTTGTGATTTACATTTAAAGTATATTGTTGCAAATTAATTAAAGAGAATATCAGGCCTCTTATTTGCTTTGCCATATTTGTTAATCACAGTATCCTGTGAGGTTTAGAACATACATCAATTTATTTAACCAAATCTCTACTTAAGGGGCTTCCTCACTTGCTCAGCAGTAAAGAATCCACCTGCAATGCAAGAGCCACAGGAAACATGGATTCAGTCCATGTCTGACTGACCAGGAAGATCTCCTGGAGGAGGAAATGGCAGCCCACTCCAGCATTCTTGCCTGGAGAATCCCATGGACAGAGGAGTCTGGCAGGCTAGAGTCCATAGGGTCAAAAGGAGTCGGACATGACTGAAGTGACTTAGCATGCATTACTTAGGAACATTTAGGTTGCTTCCAAGGTTTTCTAATTACATTTTTGTAATATAACCTCATTGCTATATATACTTTATTTTCTAAATATTTATGAAAGTTAGATTTCTTTAAGTGCATTGCTAGGTCAAATGGCATATAGATTTGAGTTTTAGTAGATATTTTAAGGTCATTCTATTACAGGATGAAAAAGGCCTTTTTCTTTTTTTTTTGGATGGAGCAAACAAGTGAGGTTGAGATGAGATCAGATCAGAGAGGGACAGAGAAGGATCAGAGAGAGAGTAGAGGCGGACCATGCAGGACTTGCAGGCCATTGTAAAGACCATTCTCATCTGTCTTTTTAATCTTGCCAATCTGAGAACATTTTTTTATTATATGTGCATTTTTCTGTTTATATGTTTTATTATGTGAAGTGCTCATTTTACTCATTTTTTCTATCCTGTTGTTCATTCCATTCTTTCTGATTTGTAAGACCATTTTAAAAAATGTTGGTATAATGAGCTCTTTGTCTCACATATCAGCACAGTTTTAGTCTTAATATTTTTTCTTTCTAAAGGACCTTAAGAAGGCTTCTCTACTTGTGATTTACATTTAAAGTATATTGTTGCAAATTAATTAAAGAGAATATCAGGCCTCTTATTTGCTTTGCCATATTTGTTAATCACAGTATCCTGTGAGGTTTTTTTAAACAAA
Organism: Madoqua kirkii; assembly: GCA_006408675.1. Classification (NCBI taxonomy): domain Eukaryota; kingdom Metazoa; phylum Chordata; class Mammalia; order Artiodactyla; family Bovidae; genus Madoqua; species Madoqua kirkii. The sequence goes on from SJYC01136207.1 coordinate 32,819, forward strand.
ATTAAATGTCTTTGCTAGAGCCTTAGTTACTAATGAAGTTTAGACTTTTTGATTGTTATTTGTGGTGGGTACAATAATATGCCACCTCTCTCCTTCCCTGCCCCACTCCATATACTCAAAATCTATGAATATACTACTTTACACAGTAAAAGAAACTTTGCATTCATGATTAAGTTAAAGATCTTGAGTTGGGAGATTATTAATCATGAGGGTGATTATAAGTGGATGACTCAGAGAACGGGATGTGACAACAGATGCTGAGAGAAGTCAGAAATGAAAGATACTTGATGATGTTATGTGGCTGGTTTTGAAGATGTACAGTGGGGCTATAAGCCAAGGAATGCCAGTAGCCTCTAAAAGCTGCTGTAGAGATTCCAGGAGGAGCGCAACCCTGCTAGCTTAATTTAGACTTCTCCTCTCCAGAACTTTAAGAAAATAAATTTGTATGTTGAACCCGTGGTGAGAGGAAGCTAACATATTATTCCACCACTCACCTACATTAATCACTTTGCTAACTTCTTGGTTTGCCAGTTTCTTCATTTATAGGGTAGAACTTTTATGATATTTCATCAGTCCTTAGATTCCTTTCAGATAAAGCCCTGGGGGATTGTATATTTTATATAATGACAGAAAACTCAGATTTGTCACTCTCCCAACTTGACTTTATCTCTCAGAGGGAGGGGTCAGCCTGTTCACCTGAATCTCTCAGGAAATTTCTACCACATGTTAGTTTGGCTCTAATATAAGTTGCTTTCTCTGCTTTGTTCAGTTAATAAAAGCTCTGTAGAAAAATGATCACAGGGCATGAGAAATTCTGTTATTTCCACCTACGTTCCAAAAAGGGTACTCAGTGCAGGCCAGGGTAGGAAGTGGTACAACCAGTGAAGGTGGCTCTTGTGGACGTTCTGGCCCCACACGGATTGCCTGGTCCTCCGAGGGCTTTCCTTGTGAGGTTACTGTCTGTGTGAAACAGGTAAATATTTCAAGGGCTACACAGATAGATTAGGAGGTTGCAGTTGAAGACAATGAACAGAACCCACATTTAGTGTATCTCAAATGCTCATTTTTCACTGGCAGGCAATAGGTCTTGGTCTGAACCATCTACAAATGCCCAATTCCCTTTGCAGTCTGTTCAAGGATGACCAAACAGCAGTCTGTCACTGTGTAAAATTCAAGATTCCTTAGAGGAACCAGATATGCTTCCTGGCCTAATTTCCACCAGGAACTAAGATAAATGAATGCTTTGATACACTGTGTAGACAGATAAGTCAAACAAGTTACTCAGTCGTGTCTGACTCTGTGACTGCATGGACTGTAGCCCGCCAGGCTCCTTTGCCCAAGGAGTTTTCCAGACTAGGATAGTGGAGTGGGTATCCATTCTCTTCTCTGGGAAACTTCCCAACCCAGGGATCAAACCTGGGTATCCTACTTTGCAGGCAGATTCTTTACCATCTGAGTCACCAGGGAAAGCCCATAACTATTGAAAGTGAAAGTGAAGTCACTCAGTCGTGTCTGACTCTTTGCAGCCCTGTGGACTGTAGCCTACAGGCTCCTCCATCCATGGGATTCTCCAGGCAAGAGTACTGGAGTGGGTTGCCATTGCCTTCTCCAGGGGATCTTCCCGACCCAGGACCGAACCCAGGTCTCCCCCATTGGAGGCAGACACTTTAACCTCTGAGCCACCAGGGAAGCCCACATACCTCTGGTCCCTGTTCCAAAGGGCGGTCATATAGGTGGCCAGAGTCGAATCTTCCTGACCAGTCAGAAAGAGCAGTGTTAGACATATTGGACCCAACAAGAAAAGTTATGACCAACCTGGATAGCATATTCAAAAGCAAGAGACATTACTTTGCCGACTAAGGTCCGTCTAGTCAAGGCTATGGTTTTTCCTGTGGTCATGTATGGATGTGAGAGTTGGACTGTGAAGAAGGCTGAGCGCCGAAGAATTGATGCTTTTGAACTGTGGTGTTGGAGAAGACTCTTGAGAGTCCCTTGAACTGCGAGGAGATCCAACCAGTCCATTCTGAAGGAGATCAACCCTGGGATTTCTTTGGAAGGAATGATGCTAAAGCTGAAACTCCAGTACTTTGGCCACCTCATGCGAAGAGAGCCGAAGAATTGATGCTTTTGAACTGTGGTGTTGGAGAAGACTCTTGAGAGTCCCTTGAACTGCGAGGAGATCCAACCAGTCCATTCTGAAGGAGATCAACCCTGGGATTTCTTTGAAAGGAATGATGCTAAAGCTGAAACTCCAGTACTTTGGCCACCTCATGTGAAGAGCTGACTCATTGGAAAAGACTCTGATGCTCGGAGGGGTTGGGGGCAGGAGGAGAAGGGGCCGACTGAGGATGAGATGGCTGGATGGCCTCACGGACTCGATGGACGTGAGTCTGAATGAACTCCGAGAGATGGTGATGAACAGGGAGGCCTGGCGTGCTGTGATTCATGGGGTCACAAAGAATCGGACATGACTGAGCGACTGAACTGAACTGAACTGATGGAAGTATAACTATGAGCAATAATAGAATAGAAAACATCTGAGACCTTGAGCAAATAAGACTGAATAACCTTCTGCATATGATATGGAGAACGTAAGGCTACAAACCACCCTAAATACCCATCATCTCATGACCACATTTTTAAGCCTATAATAATCAGAACACATAAAGAACATTTGTATAGAATGCAGAATATCACTAAGAGAAGTTGTATTCCCAGTTCCAAGAATAAATCTTTGAGTAAAATGACCAAGCTATGAAGTCAAATTTTAAAAAAAACAAAACTCCCCCTTTCTACGGCCAACTCATGAGATTTAGAATGAGCTTTCTATTCTACTATTGCTCATAGTTATACTTCCACGGATGGGTCCAATATGTCTAACACTGTTCTTTCTGACTGGTCAGGAAGATTCGGCCCTGGCCACCTGTATGACTGCCCTTTAGAGGAGGGACCAGAGGTCTGTGTCTTGGTCTTTACTGGTGGTTTCATGTAGTCTGACTGACTTGTACAAGTCAAATGTTTCCATGTTCCTGTAAGAGTATTGAATGAATAAACTGAGCACGCTAAGCCAGCCATTAATTTATATTGGGGAGCATCACAAAATATGGTAAAAAAAAAACCTAACAAATATTACTATGCAATATGATTTAATGGAAGCTGACTTATGAGAAATTTCACTGTATAATTTACTCACTTACTAGTTTTGACACAACTATAGTTCTCTACTTCCTCTTATCTGTTACACAGACTACATATTTCTCAAATGAACAGTTATCAGTTTCTTTGGTACCTTGGCTTGGAGGCCACATTTGTGGTTGGCTAACATTTTGCCAAAAGCTTTGTTAAAATAAAATGAACCATTCTCTAATCTGTGTGGAAGCTCTGGGAGTGGGAAAAAGGAGTCCTTTTACTGAGAGGAAAAAAAAACCCCTAATTTTGCTTTGGTTTCAAGAGAGTATTCAGTTCTTATTTGACTGATGAACAATTCAAAGTACATAGCTCATTCTGATGGGGATAATGTTTGGTTTTAGGGTATTGTGAACAGGAAATAACATTAATAATTCTTTGAATATATTCTTTTATACGATTAAAGGTCACATGTATTTAATGAACTTGTCTTTTTTTCTGTTCAGTGTTTATTTACCAAGGCGCATAACAGTGGTTAAGAGATCTTCATCCAACCCTAAACCAGAGTTGAAGATGTTTGCTGAGGGTAATCAGTTAGTTGGGGGTGTCTACAGACTACCATTCAATGTGCCAATGAAACAGCTTCCTCCTCCTTGACATTACCTCCCTTTAGTGTTTATGGAGCATGCTCTTTGCAGAGCCTCGGCTTGGGTACAGGTAATTTTAGCTAATTAGGCAGTATGCTGTTCCTTACAGAAGAATGTCAACAAAATGCTCACTGATACCTGCCCTCACGGGAAAGGCTGAATGGTATGGAGCAAAGACCACCAAAGTAGGAAGCAAAAGGGCAAAGGGATTTCCTAATTTTTCTCCCAGTCATGTGATCATGCGTGCGTGCATCTCTTTTCCAGTAGACTGATGATAATACAAGTGGCCTGCTAACCTCATAGGGTGATGTGTGACATAAATCATGAACACAGGGGACTTCCCTGGTAGTGGTTAAGATCTGCTTTCCAATGCAGGCAATGTGGGTTCGATCCCTGGTCTGGGAACCAATATCCCACATGCCACGGGGGCAACTAAGCCAGCAAGCGGCAACTACTGGGCCCAAGCACTCCAGAGCCCATGCCCCACAACCAGAGAGAAGCCTGTGCTCAGCAACAAAAGATCCCACTTGATGCAGCTAAGATAGCCAAAAATAAATAAATGAATATATATATATTAAAGGAAGAATGTGGAAGTGTTTCGTGGGCCATACCATGCTGGGCAAAACCAAGGTAGGTGCCACTGGTACGGGATTGCACAGAGGTCGGCCCTGACTGCCCTGAGTCTCCCCACTCCACTAACATCTGCACCTGCTCTCAGCCCATCAGAGCAGCGGAGCCCTCTACTTGGCAGCCGGAAGACAGAGGCGTGCTCAGAACTGGTGTTTTCCATTCAAATGGCTCATTCATCCCACCTCCTCCAGCTCCCATCTGCTGTGCGCAGACGCTGTCACCCCAGGGAGGTGACCCAGTTGCCTCACCACACACAGAGCTCTCCTCCTCAAGGACACACAGTCAGGACACGGGCATGCAGTTTTGCTCCCCTTTTCAGCAGAGCCTCTCCCAACACAACTCACTGTCCTTGCTCTCCACTCACAGTTTGTTCTTTCCTGCTGCCCAAGTCCGTGTTGCCCCTTAATCATGTCTGCATGTCCTAGAGGCATCAATATAATTTGTCTTTCATTATCAGTGTTCTTAGGATGTAACTTACTCACTATGACTCAGTATGAATTTAGCACCTCTAACAGCATTGTTTACAAATTAGAAATTGCTGTTGATAATGTTGAAAAAGATGAATTTTTTGGCCTTGCTTAACTCCCAGAGAGGCCCTAAAGGTGAGAAGAAACTGCAGAGAAGATAGAAGGGGGATTCAGAAGAGATCTAAGAAAATGGAATCAAGAGCTAGAGAGAACAGACTTCTAGAAAGGGTTAAAACAATTGGCATTATTTTGGCCTAAAGGCTAAATACGCAAAATGCTGGCAGCTGTTCTCCATCTCCACCAAAGAAGGAAACAGGGAAATGTTTAAAAATGTAGCGAGAGGGATTTAGGTTAGATATAAAGAAGAATTTCTTAATAATGTGGGTTGTTAAATATTGCAGAGGTTTACAAAGGAAATTTGTGGAATTTCCTTCTGTGGCAATCTTTCCATATTAGGATAGATTCCACTCATGTACAATGGTTTAAATAAAGTACTTCACAATTTTTCTAAAATGTCTACACATTCACTTTATAAGTTTGGCAAATAGATCAGAGCTGTAGTGTCTCTCGCTCATGACTACCTCTATATCTTTAAACAACTTTTGGGGAGATCCCTTTAAAATACTGCATTCTATTCTTACTACACAAACATAACGTCTTCTTACAAAATGGTAAGATGTTAATTAGAATTGACTGACTAAGAGAGCAAACAGGCTCCCAGGCCTGGTATTAGAACCACACCTCCATCACTTGCCAGCTGTGAGCCTTGGGAAACTTGTTTTACTTCTTTGTGCCTCAGTTTCCTCATCCATAAAATGAGGATGGTGATGACACATACTTGGTGAGGTAGTTGTGAGGAATATGTAAGTTAATATCTATCAAGTTCTTAAAACAATGACATCAAATAAGTGCTATATAAATGCTATTATTAAACTCGCTTCTATTTTCTTCAGTTGATTTTTCTGTTTTATTATTTTGGCCTTTTTCTTTTGTGCTTCCAGTTATATATTTTTTGTTATTCAACCACTTTAAGAATAAAGAATGAGGCTCTTTAAGTGACTGGTCTAAGTTTCACCTGTTGGTGTATGACTAGGATTTTTTCCCCTGTAACTACTGTGGCATCAGGTCCCATCACTTCAAGGCAACCAGAAGGCGAAAAAGTGGAAACAGGGATAGATTTTATTTTTTGGGGTTCCAAAATCAGTGTTGATGATAACTGCAGCCATGAAATTAAAAGATGCTTGCTTCTTGGAAGGAAAGTTATGACAAACCTAGACAGCATATTAAAAAGCAGACACAACACTTTGCCAACAAAATTTCCTATAGTCAAAGCTATGGTTTTTCCAGTGGTCATGTATGGATGTGAGAGTTGGACCATAAGGGAGGCTGAGGGCTGAAGAGTGGATGCTTTTGAACTGTGGTGTTGGAGAAGACTCTTGAGAGTCCTTTGAACTGCAAGGAGATCAAACCAGTCAATCCTAAAGGAAATCAACCCTGAATATTCATTGAAAGGACTGATGCTGAAGCTGAAGCTCCAATATTTTGGCCACCTGATGCGAAGAGCTGACTCATTTCAAAAGACCCTGATGCTGGGAAAGATTGAGGGCAGGAGGAGAAGAGGACGACAGAGGGTGAGATGGTTGGATGGCATCACCAACTCAATGGACATGAATTTGAGCAAACTCCAGAACATAGTGAAGGACATAGAAGTCTGGCATGCTGTAGTAAAAGGGGTCGCAAAAAGTCTGACAAGACTTGGCAACTGAACATTGACAATACCACCCTCTACTGTATTGAAATGACTGATAGTTTTATATATGTGGGGAAAGTGAAAGTGAAGTCGCTCAGTTGTGCCCGACTTTTAGCGACCCCGTGGACTGCAGCCTACCAGGCTCCTTCATCCATGGGATTTTCCAGGCAAGAGTACTGGAGTGGGTTGCCATTGCCTTCTCCGATATGTGGGGATGTGCATGTCAAATAAAATGATTTGCTTACAGGTGAGTGATCTAGACTTCAGCTGGATAGGTCACAGTTTCTCTAAAGGCTGGAACAAAGAGGTTTCAAACTTCTTTACCACAACATAAGCCTTATCAGTCTAACCAGTTTAGGCTGTTTGACTTTCTTCTTCTGGTGTGAGGAAGGAGAGATGAGAAGTATATGGGGCAGTGATTTGGTTCACAGAACTATTTGCTCTGCTTCTGTCTCCCACATTCTTCCTTATCATCTCCCACATTCTTCCTTATCTCCCACCTTCAACCTGGGACCTCCAATGGGAAGACTGACTTCCACCTCCATCTCTGTGCAGCCTGCAGTTAGTGGATTTGGATCTGCATTTTGCTGTGTTCTATTTCATATCTCAATTACCTCATATACCCTTTCAGATTTTCAAAAATTTGTTAGGGTCTCAGTTCTGATAATACCACCTCCATTCCCCCACTACCTTCTTTGTTAATAAGATTTTTTATGCTGCTGAAATGGCAACCCATTCCAGTGTTTTTGCCTGGGAAATCCCATGGACAGAGGACCCTGGTGGGCTACAGTCCATGGGGTCACAAAGAGTTGGACATGCCTATGACTAAACAAAAACAACTTGATATTTTAAAATTACTAGAATTTCCATCAAGTCCTAAGACTGATGGGAAATTTGTTACCACTTCTGTCTTCCTGATCCACAAATAACATCACAAGTATTACTGTTGGGATCACTGGAGATTGCCAGTTAATTATGGCAATCTTGATTCTTAAACAATTGAAAACCAAGATAATAGTCTTCCACCTTGAAAAAAACAACTACATTTAAATGGAAAAAGTAAACGTATTATCCCTTCCAAAAAAGGAACTAAGACTAATAGATATTAGACTCTCCAGGAAGAGTAAATGCAGAGAAAACAGTTGTGTTGGGCCTCAAAGAATTGTCTCTGAGGTGAGAAGTATTGATCAATTTCCCTCTTACAAGCTGAGATTGGAATATAGGGAGTAGAAAGATACAGATACCTTTAAAAATTATTTTATAGATGAAGTACCTGAAACTTTGAGGGGATTAAACGACTTGCTCAAGGTCATTTATAAATGATAAAGCCAGACTCTAGCATTTCTTACTGGGAGCACTTTAATCCTCCTTCTGTACTTTATTCCTTCTCTATATATGTTATGGAGATGTCAAATATCAAAACACTAAGTCTTCAGAGGGATATATTCAGAGAAATTAACAACATTTATTTAGAATGAAACTTTTACACAGTCATTGTATTGTAATTACCTAGCAAAAAAGAAAACTAATAGCTTAGAAATTTCAAACATATACTGGAAACAAAAGGATCTTCAGAATCTCATTAGTCTACATTTTATTAAGCAGAGTTATTGCTTCTTTGATTTGAAAAGCTTTCTGATATATATTTTTTTAACATAGAAAATATTTTTATTTTCTGAATTTCTCATTTCAGTTTTCAGACTTCCTAGGAAATAGCTGACTTCATGCCTATAACTGCCCTGTAGTAAATCACAAATGTCTGATTTCTTAGCATCAGAAAAAGCACAAAACTGAAAAGGCTCCCTCTGGAGAGGTATGTGTGAGTCTTCACGGGCCTGCACATGGCTGGTTTGCAGCAGAAGTCCATTTTACATGGGGATGGCTCCTGACACAGCTCCTCTCACAAAATAGCTGTTGATAACATTTGGCCATTTTCATTAAGCATCTCATTTTTTCCTCTGCTCAGCTTGAAATCCATTCCTGAATTACAATCCCTGGCAGGACAGCTGAAGCAGGAAAATATTAAGTTGCTGGCACACAGAAACTCCTTTCCTTTCCTTCATCCTGAGATTCCATTAAAGCATCTCTGGCCCTTTACTGACACTTTCTATAATAGACATTTCCATGTTACTTGAGGATAAAGGATAACTAGTGAAATAAAGCTTTCTGGTGTTTTCTCCTTGGTAGCATAAAAATTATAAAGTCAAAGAGAATGTGCTATACAGGTCATTCAGCCAAAACAACACACTTGTGACCTGACTGAATAGTTCAGAAACAGTGTATTTTCCTTCATTCCAGTATTTATGGGGTGCCTACAATGTGTTATTCAGTATGCTTATAATTGCCGTATAAAGATGACCAGAGCAAAGACCCTACTTTTAAGGAGCTCCTGGTCTAGCGAGCGTGCATGCTAAATCATTTCAGTTGTGTCCAACTCTTTGCAACCCCATGGATTGCAGCCCACAGGCTCCTCTGTCCGTGGGATTTCCAGGCAAGAATACTGGAGTGGGTTGCTATGCTCTCCTCCTGGGGATCTTCCCGAAAGGAGTCGAACCCACGTTTCTTATATCTCCTGCGTTGGCAGGCAGGTTCTTTCCAACTAGTGCCACCTGAGTCTAGTGAGGAAGACAGAAAAATGAATGATTTCAATGTTCTGTGATAGGATGTGATTTAGGTGAGCATATGAACCAGTCTGGGGGAAAACAGCAGCTTATCTACATGGTACAAAGAGTAGAGGAGAAGCAAGGGATGATCTTTGAGTGAACCTGAGAACAAAGATCTTCCAGAAAGACAAGGTAAGAAAGGGCCATCCAGGCAGAGGAGAGAGAATCTTTAGGTGGGGAGGTATGATGGAGCAATGTGTGCTCAGACATAAGCTGGAGCAGAGTTTGAGGTGAAAGGAGAAGTGGGGTGATGATAGATGGGACCAGAGAATAGACAGGAGGCATTACCGATGTGAGAAGGACTTTGAACTTCATCCTCTAGACTTGTTTTCCCCAACATGTCTGAGTGCTCTGTATCTGGTTGTATACTGGATTGCTGGGGGCACAGGACAGAAGTGGACTTACATATGCATTTATCGCAGATCTTCTTTGCTAACTGAGTAGAATTGCATCCTGCCTGGATTACACAAAGATGGAAAAGTTTCCTCATGTTCCATGGACATATGCTTTCCTTGGGCCAACGTGAAATTTCTCTGGGCTTCTTAGCAACCTGCCCCCCTATTCCATCATCTCACAGTCACCTCAATTCAGTGTTCTGTGTGATAGATGTCACTGCCAAAGTATTAGCCCTGGTGAACCGATAAGACAGAACATGTGCGTGTTGCCTTAAATTTGGCAACACATCTGTGAGAACGACCAGTTAATGATCAAGTGAGAAAGGATTAATCAGAGAATGACTGAGAATCATTTCTAAGAGTTCATTGAAATTCGGCAGGAGTGTGACACATTTGTGTTTTAGGGACTTAATTCTGGAGGAGGGATCACTCAGATACATTATGATGGGATTTTATCTAAAGAGTGAGGATGAAGGGCGAGGTATATACATACGTATCAAATAGATAATTTGAGAAGGCAGAACAGCACTGGGATCGAGACCATACATTCTGGCATTACTCAGCTTGGGTCTGAGCCCTTACTCCTTTACTTACCTGTTGTGAGATGTTACATGGGCTTCCTAGGTGATGCTAGTGATAAAGAACCCGCCTGCCAATGCAGGAGACATAAGAGACACAGGTCCCATCCCTGGGTCAGGAAGATTCCCTAGAGGAGGGCATGGCAACACTCCAGTATTCTTGCCTGGAGAATCCCATGGACAGAGGAGCCTGGCGATCTATGATGGTCCAGAGTCGCAAAGAGTGAGACACAACTGAAGCGACTTAGCACACATGGACATGACGTCATGTAACATCTTTGTACCTCAGTTTCCTCAGCTATAAAATGAAGATTATGACAGTACTTGCCTCTTAGAGTCATTGTGAAGGTTAAATGAAATAATACATATGAAGCAATTAAAATAGTATCTGGCACAACACAAGCGCTAAATAAGTATCAGTATAATTATACAAGAAAGTATGACTTTACCAGAAAGAGAAAGCTGGTGGGATATAGGAAAATACAGGATAAAGAGAAACGAAAAAAGAAGGATAACTTGAACAACTGGATTATTGGTTGATTGCACGATAAATGAGAGAAGAATCGAGAAGGAGGTAAGGATTTGGGGAAGGTCATGAAAGAATTTCAGTGACTCAGGTGCTGAGTTCGAGGAAGACATGATATATTCATATATTGAGATGACAAGCAGTCAGTTAGATATATATGAGTTGGGGGTTCATGTAAAAGATTGGGCTAAGGGTATAGATTTAGGGAACCGTGAGCCTATACATGAACTTTGGGGCCATGAGGGTAGAGGGGGTTGCCAACAAGAGAATGAGGAAAAAAGAGGAATTTATCTTTCAGACAATTACTGAAAACATTCAATTTTCTTTTTGCCTCTTTTAAATTAATACTGTGTTACTTTTCTGATAATCAAGTAAAACACACTTTCTGTACAAAATTCTGAATATTTTCTTAATGTTCCTTTCTGAGAAGAAAATTTTATGAGATTTTTCACTAACAGCCTTTGCTCTGGGAAGAAAATGTTCTTGAGTCATCCCGCATTGGGGCTTCAAATACAAGGCAAATGCAAAATACCTCCTGCTCTGTTGTCTTCAGTGAAGGCCAAACAAAAGTAATCAGCTTGAATCCACCCCTCATTAGATGAAAGCCCAGCTGTGTTCCTGTCCAGACAGGGAGCTGAGAGCCAAGCAGCAGGGGGATGCGCCGCGTACTCTGCGATGGAGGAAGAATACTGAGGCCTTTGTGCCGCTGACACTCTGGCAGGGCAGGCTGGTATTAGAGGAGAAAGCCTATGATTACTTCAAGTACAGACATTTTCCCTTTAGTGGCTTGACTGTGAAGCCTGGACATTCAACTGCTAAGTGACCGCCGTGGCACCATCAGGGCCCCACTCTGCCAATCCCACCTCAGCCACAGCAGCCCAGCCCAGGTGGGGAGGAGGGGAGCTTCACACCCTCCTCACTGGCCAGGAGCACTGAGGCCTGGGACCTGCAGTCACTTCTGAAGGAAGACAATCCTGGAAGGCTTTCTACCGTCTTCTGTTTCTGTGCCCTGGCCCATCTCCCTCTGCCTTCTCCAGCCCCTGTTTGGATCTGGAAGTGTTGCAGGAAGGGGGACCCCTTCCAAGGCCCGAAACTGGGCTCTTGTCCAACACTTGGAAATGAATTGTCCGAGGATACATATGTGCTGACAAAGCAAGAGATTTTATTGGGAAAGGGCACCCTGGTGGAGAGCAGTAGGATAAGGGAACCCAGGAGAACAACTCTGCCATGTGGGATTAGTTTTTTGGGTTGTCTTTAGCCAATCATTCTAACTCAGAGTCCTTCCTGGTGGTGCATGCCTTGTTCAGCCAACTTGGATGCCAGAGAGAAGGATGCTGGGAGGTATTCAGACATGTGGTTCTCCTTTTGACTTTTCCTGAACTCTTCCGGTTGGTGGTGGCTTATTAGTTCCTTACCAGGACCTCCTGTCATAAAACAATTCATGCAAGTGGTTACTATGGTGCCTGGCCAGGGTGGATGGTTTCAGTCAGTATGCTTCCCCTAATAGAAGGAGTCTGGAGGTGGATCAACCAACAGGCAGACTCAGTGTGGGTCCAGGGCATTAAAAAAAAAAAAAAAAATGCTGACAAAGCAAGAGATTTTATTGGGAAAGGGCACCCTGGTGGAGAGCAGTAGGATAAGGGAACCCAGGAGAACAACTCTGCCATGTGGGATTAGTTTTTTGGGTTGTCTTTAGCCAATCATTCTAACTCAGAGTCCTTCCTGGTGGTGCATGCCTTGTTCAGCCAACTTGGATGCCAGAGAGAAGGATGCTGGGAGGTATTCAGACATGTGGTTCTCCTTTTGACTTTTCCTGAACTCTTCCGGTTGGTGGTGGCTTATTAGTTCCTTACCAGGACCTCCTGTCATAAAACAATTCATGCAAGTGGTTACTATGGTGCCTGGCCAGGGTGGATGGTTTCAGTCAGTATGCTTCCCCTAATAGAAGGAGTCTGGAGGTGGATCAACCAACAGGCAGACTCAGTGTGGGTCCAGGGCATTAAAAAAAAAAAAAAAAAACACCAAAAACTGAGCCACCAAATCCACTCCAATAAGAGAAGTCAAGCTCCAGTGAACTCAGCCATGTTCTGCAATCGAAACATCTAGAAAGAAGTGATTTAATTTCAGCATTCCTGCAAGCTGTGTTTCACTGTGATTCACTCTTTAGGTATTGTTCTAAATTGCCGGTGGGGAGGGCTTCATAATATTTTCACTACAAAGGACCTCTAAAGATGTTCATCTGACCCTGAGTCAGTGCTACAGGGTGGTACATGGGGAGCTGGAAATCTCTATTCCTCTTGTTTCTAAAGCTGTGTCCTTTTCCTTTGCATGGAAGGAGAAGGAAAGGACCTGCTACTTTCTTTCCAAACCCTTGGTGGTTCTTTTCTACATCTGGTTGACCTCCTCTGCTGAGCCAAGAGGTCTATGACCTGCTTCTTTTGACGTCTTATCCCCTGCTGCCTGCCTTACATCCAATGTTCGGTTTAGCCACTTACCTTCTGTAACTGTTTTTCTGCTGCTCTGCCAATGTTCACAGACCAAGCATTTCGTGGAATTTTATGTTGACGACTTCTCAATACTCTGTGAAGTTACCCTGTATTCTTTGGAGTGTGCTTTGTCCCATTGTTGTTTACCCCTTCAGAAGGTGACTGTTTATCACAAATTAGACCAGGCAGAGCCAATTTGTTGTGAAATCTCTTCTTGAATTTCCTGAAAATCTACATGAGTGTAAAGTTAAAATAAACAAGAACCATGGCCAGTCTGAAAATGACTGCAAAACCCTCAAAGATTCTGGCCCTTGGCCAGAATTTATTATATAGGAAACCTCAAATTCCCCCACCCACTGTTTTCCCTTGCCTTTCCTGGGTTTCAGATTTCAGGACCATTACAGTGTCACCACATGGAGCTCATGGCAGTTTAGTTAGAAGAAGCTACTTAAATCCTGCCAATTTCACCTTACACTTACTATCCTTAGTCTTAGATCCTCCTCTTCCCACCCTTCCCTTTCTCCTTCCTATTTTTTCTATATTCCTCCCCTACCAACACAGCCCCCTTAGGGAGACCCAGAAGGAAAAAAACAACAGCAAATACTGACCTCTAAGAAACAAAGACACAGAGTTTTCTTAATCATTGAAGGAAAAAGGGAAATCAACAGAATACCTCCTCCATCCCTTTAAATCCTCCCTTACTACTGGGATTGGACTGATTTCCAACTGAAAAGGCTTCAGAGGATACTAAGAAACTCTGTGAACACGAGTAGGAGAATTCTGTTAGATTAAGAACAAACGTTAACAGTCAATCTGTTCCAAGATTGTTCTGCTCTCTTTCTCCAGGAGAATTTCAGTTGAGCTGCCTTTAAAAGACACAGTTGGATGTGTAACATTTCTGACCCTTGGCCTCTGGGATTTGGGGTGTTTTTTAGGTAGGGCTTCCCTAGTGGCTCAGAGGTTAAAGCGTCTGCCTCCAATACGGGAGACCCAGGTTTGATCCCTGGGTCGGGAAGATCCCCTGGAGAAGGAAATGGTAACCCCCTCCAGTATTCTTGCCTGGATCCCATGGACATAGAAGCCTGGTAGGCTATGTCCAAGGGGTCGCAAAGAGTCGGACACGACTCAGCGACTTCACTTCACTTTCACTTTAGGTGGGAGAGTAGTACTAAGGCTTTTACAGTCACTTTCCAGAATGAGACTCTTCATTAACCAGAAAGGGGTGCCTTCTGCAGCTAACATGGGAAAACTAATCTTTGGAAAGCAAATACTTTGGAAAGAAAAGCTTTAATACATGTAATTAATTCATGTTGTTTGTTATAATCTAAGAGGGAGCTGACTGACTATTCTGTCTGTGCATGTTTGTATGTGTCTATAAGAGAAGGACTGAGTAGAATGTAGCCCCCTCCTTTTTAAAGAATTTGAATTACAGGAAGAATTGTGTTACTCCCAGAAAAGATTAAATTGGGAAACATTTCTTTTGACACATCGCTCACAATTAAAGCAAGTCTTCATTTTCTCTGTTTTCCTTAATAAAAACTTGTGGCTTTATTTAACCTTCCATCAATTAACTTTCTTAAAAGAAAATAACCTTGAGCCCCATAAACACACACTTAATTCTTTATTGACAGAGAAAAGAGAAGCAATATCTGTCCTTCTACTCAGGAATTCAGCATTGTTGCAGCTCCAAAGTCTGCCGCCCTGTGTGCACGACTTCCAGTTTCAGCTCTCACTGATAGAGGTTTTGACTTTGAACTTTTCTTCCATGTTTCACCAATGCCCACAGACATGTAATTTTATTTAAACCACACTGTTAGAAATATTTGCAACAGAACAGTCTTCACTCAACAAATAGGTCTTGAACTCCTTCATGCTAGGAAATGAGGGCACAGTAGTGAGCAAAATAAACATGATTGTTTCTTTCATGGGGCTTATAAACAGGTAGGGAAGAGAAATTAACCAAGTAATCCATACAATGATGAACAGTGAAAAAAAATTACAAAGAAAAATACCAAGTTCTATGAGAATGCCTCATTGGGGGTCCTGATCAATCTATCTATTTTCCTATCTATCAGTATCTCTATATATTTACAGGTAATATATGAACAGTCCTTCCTGAAGAAATGTGTGAACTAAGATCCAAAAGATGATTATTATGTTCATACAATGGGATGCAATATAGCAGCTAAAAATAAAAGAGCAATAGTAATATGTATCAGAATGGATGGCCCTCTAAATCATATTGCTTAGGAGAAAAAAATCTCCTTGGATGTGACTGGGTCAGATCTAATCAGATGATCCCTAGTAATAGCTGTTCTAGAAGACAGAGAAACAAATCAGATAGATTTTCCTAGTGGCTTTGAAAACACACACTGTGGCTTTGAAGAGGCCATGTGTCAGACAAGTATAGATGGCCTCTGAAAGATAAACATGATCCCTGATCACAAGACAGCAAGAAAACAGGGACTTTACAATTGCAAAGAACCGAATTCTGCCAACAGAGAAGGCAATGGCACCCCACTCCAGTACTCTTGCCTGGAAAATCCCATGGGTGGAAGAGCCTGGTAGGCTGCAGTCCGTGGGGTCACGAAGAGTCAGACACGACTGAACGACTTCACTTTCACTTTTCACTTTCATGCATTGGAGAAGGAAATGGCAACCCACTCCAGTGTTCTTGCCTGGAGAATCCCAGGGATGGGGGAGCCTGGTGGGCTACCATCTATGAGGTCGCACAGAGTCGGACACGACTGAAGTGACCTAGCAGCAGCAGAATTCTGCCAACAATTGGTGAGCTTGAGAGAGGACCCTGAGCCTCAGATGAGTCACAGACCCAAGTGACTCTTGATTTCAGCCTTGTAAGGCCCTGAACAGAGCATCCTGTCACATTGTACCAAAATTCCTGACCCACAGAAACTGAGATGATAATTTTGTGTTGTATTAAGACAAGTTTGTAGTGATTTGTTACACAGCCATTGTACAGAAATAAATGTTAAGCAAATGCACAGGCTCAAAAGTTGAGGGGCAGGAAGGGGCATAGAGACCAAGATGGCCTCACAGAGGAGAAGGAGACATTGAGGTCTTCAGGGCTGACATGAATCGCCCACCCATGAACATTCAGTTAATGACATGGGCTCACCAGCATCCAGGAAGAAGACTGAGGACAGAGTAACATGTGAGCAAGATGCTGTAGAGGGGAAAAGAAGAAGCATAAAGATTATTCTACACTGTGGGTGTGTTATTTGCTCAGTCACGTCTGACCCATTGAGACCCCATGGGCTATAGCCCACTAGGCTCCTCTGTCCATGGAATTCTTCAGGCAAGAATACTGGAGTGGGCAGCCATTCCTTTCTCCAGGAGATCTTCCCAACCCAGGGATCAAACCCAGGTCTCCCACATTGTGGGCAGACTTTTTATGCTACCCAGGTAGCTTGTTATTCTATAGTAGTGTCCAAGTTAAAATACATAAAGTGGAGTGGTAAGGCAGATTTAGTTACCAGCACCACATCATCACTTAGTTGTGTAGTTTTACATCATTTGTTTCACCTTTATATGTTTTGGTTTCTTCATCTCTAAAATAAAGCTGAATGTATCTTCTGAGAAACCTGTATGCAGGTCAAGATGCAACAGTTGGAACTGTACATGGAACAACAGATTGGTTCAAAATTGGGAAAGGAGTCACCCTGCTTATTTAACATATGCAGAATACAACATGCAAAATGCCAGGCTGGATGAAGCACAAGCTGGAATAAAGATTGTGGGGAGAAATATCAACAAACTCAGGTATGACCACTCTAATGGCAGAAAGCAAAGAGGAACTAAAGAGCCTCTTGATGAGGGTGAAAGAGGAGAGTGGAAACTCAGCATTCAAAAATGTAAGATCATGGTATCTGGTCCCATCACTTCACAGCTAATGCTGTGCTGTGCTAAGTCACTTCAGTTGTTTCCAACTCTGTGTGACCCTATAGACTGTAGCCCGTCAGGCTCCTCTGTCCATGGGATTCTCCAGGCAAGAATACTGGAGTGGATTGCCCTCCTCCAAGGGATCTTCCCGATCCAGGGATCAAACCCCTTCTCTTAGGTTTCCTGCATTGGCAGGCAGATTCTTTACCACTAGTGCCACCTGGGAAGCCCTCATGACTAATAGACGGGGGAAAAGTGGAAACAGATTCTAAAATCTGTCACAGATTTTCTTTTCTCAGGTTCTAAAATCAGTGTGGATGGTGACCACAGCCACAAAATTAGAAGATATTTGCTCCTTGGAAGAAAAGCTATGACAAACCTAGGCAGTATATTAAAAAGCAGAGACATTTTTTCCAGTAGTCATGTACAAATGTGGGAATTGGACCATAAAGAAAGCTGAGCACTGAAGAATGTCTGCTTTCAATTTGTGGTGCTGGAGAAGACTCTTGAGAGTCCCTTGGACGGTAAGGAGATCAAACCAGTCAGTCCTAAGGAAATCAACCCTGAATATTCATTGGAAGGACAGATGCTGAAGCTGAAACTCCAATACTCTGGCCACTGGATGCGAAGAGCCCACTTATTGGAAAAGACCCTGCTGCCGGAAAGATCGAGGGCAGAAGGAGAAGGGGGCAACAGAAGATGAGATGTTTGGATGGCATCACTGACTCAATGGATACAAGTTTGAACAAACTCTGGGAGATAGTGAAGGACAGGGAAGCCTGGCATGCTCTGGTCCATGGGTTGCAAAGCGTCAGACGTGACTTACCAACTAAACAACAGCAGCAAACTAAAGCTAACCAGTGTGCGTGTATGGGCTTCACAGGTGGCACTAGTGGTCAAGAATCCACCTGCCAATGCAGGAGACACAAGAGATGCTGTTTTGATCCCTGGGTCGGGAAGATCCCCTGGAGGAGGGCATGGCAACTCACTCCAGTATTCTTGTCTGGAAAATTCCACGGGCAGAGGAGTCTGGCAGGCTACAATTCATGGGGCTGCAAAGAGTTGGACATGACTGAGCATTCCATTCCAGTTCAGCCCAATATAATTACTGTAAAGTTTAAATGGAATAATATACATGGAGTACTTAAAAGAGCCTGACACAAAGTGCTTGTTATTGTTACCTGTTAATATCACTATTACTACCAATGTTCTCATCATTATCACTATTACTATTCTTTATTTTTATCATCTGAATTATCCTTAAGAACAAAGCTTAACCTTAAGCATATCCTAAGAAAATGGGATGTTGTGTATGACTAAACACTCCCATTGCTTTATTAAGGCCCTGTGAATGGGTTAAGTATTTTGGACAAAATTCACTAATGTTTTTAACTGACCAGAGATTACATACAATCATTCAGATAAGACAATCAGAAATCCTCAATTTTACCTCTGACCATGACCTTGTGTACTTCCAGCTCACTTATTGTATTTGTCAGGCTTCTTTAGAGAACCCAGGGTTCTTCGACAGAACCTAGGTGGATAGATAGATATGACTTTAAGGAACTGGCTAATGTTATTACAGAGAAATGGCAAGTCCAAAATCTTCAGGGCAGGCTGGCAGATTTGAGACCAGGGCAGAACTAATGTTGCAATTCAAGTCCAAAGGCCTCCAACTGCTTGGATGAAGCCTGACCACCTTATGGAAGGCAAGCTGCTTTACTCAAAGTACACTGATTTAAATGATAATCTCATCCAAAAACTCTCTGACAGAAACATCTAGTGTAATATTTGACCAACTATCTGGGCCCTATCGGCCAGTCAAATAGACACATAAAATTAACCATCAGATCTACTCTGTCTGCCCACTCTATGTTTTGACCTTGTCAAGAAGTCCAGTCCATTGATTCTACCCTTTTCAAACTCTCATCACCCCGCTTTTGTCCATCCTTCTCTCCTTGCTCAGATTAACACCTACTGAAAAATCCTGAGCTCTTTTATCTCTTACGTTCTTTAAATTCCAGAATCTACCTACTTGGTACTAGATCAATACATTCTATTGATTTTCCATCAGCAACACTGAATGAAAAAAAAATAGTGAAACAATTTCTTTGAGATTTCTGTGGGAAAATAATTTTGAACCAAGAAAGCAGAATAATATTAAGGCCCAGAAAGAGTCCATGAAGTTTACCGCTCAGAATTTCTCAGAAAGAATTTGTAGAGGATAGGTTACAGGAAGGAAGAAAAAAAAATGTATATATATATATATATATATATTATATATGGAAAAGCTATGAATTAAAAAATAATAATAACTGAGCAAGGAAAACTGTAAAACTTATACTTAAGTCTAAACAACATTTGATTGCTTTAAAAAAGCAATTAAAATTCTAGATATTCTCAAGAAAGAAGTCAGAAAGAGAAAGGAAATATGGTGGGGATTTGTGTGTTTGTATAGATTATACTTAGTTCACTCTAGTTGTTGTTCAGCAAACATGCTTCTGAACGGTGGCCTTGTATGTCTTATTTTAAAGACCCCTGGAAACATAATAACTGAAATGGAGAAATTTATAGCAATTATGTTTAGATAATTCAAGTCAAAACAAACCCCCAAATCTTTACATATATTTTTTGAATACCTCAAATCAAAGGCAATTTTGGGTTTCTATTTACTTTCTTTTAATTATCTCCAAAGAATTTCCTCAGTTTCCCACATTATTTGGCAAAGACAAAAGACTTAACATTTTAAGCATATTTAAAACAAGATGCTCTGGCTTTGGTTCAAATTTAACTTTACCCTCTGGCCCGCATTGCTTTGCATTTCAATCGTCACCCAGTACACACTTGCCAATTTAATTTCAAATTATTTTTAATTGAGACCGAACACTACAAATTTGGGGTGCAGTGACTCTAATTTATGGGGACCAGCTGGAGAGCCAAAACTTTGATCAGATTGTCAGTGTTAATGGGGATACCTAGATGTAAATGACTGATAGCCTAATTTGACCCATCTAATTGATTGTTTTTCACAGAATTACCTCCACTTCTTGAAGCTGTGAGACTATCATCCATCACTTCCAGAAAAGAAGAAAAATGTGGTAAGTAGCATTTAGTTTCTTTGTGCAGTGTGATTTCTATTATTAATTGTAAAAGCTCAATTTCTGACCTTCCTATTACATAATTAGTTTTATCAACTAATTATTGATGTGTTTATAATATCTAAAAGCAGATTTTAAAGTTGTATTTAAATTGTGTTAGGTCTTGTCATGAGATTTATCAAATGAGTGTTAGAAAATGACAGGAAAATACTTGATTAGCTTAGTGTCCTATGTACAACTTTCTAAACCCTGTGGTTGAATCCAGAGGTCAAAGATTACAATGGCTCGGGTTTTCAGACTGGAGGGGTCCTGAAAGGAAGAGCAGTGCTTTTGTGAGTATTCAGCCAGTCTACAAGTGCTGCTTCTGACTTCATCACTGAAATGAGAGTCTTGGGAACATTTTGGCCTCAGGCAGGACAGGAGAGAGGAGAGAGACAATGCTTACTCCCTCCACCTCTGCTCACCCCTGTGTTCATGCCCTTGTTTCTGCTGAGAACTTGCTCTTTATGACAGCTGCTCACACTTGAATCATGAAGACTAAAGCTAAAGGATTCCACTGGGCATTCCAGAATAGATCATTATTTGCCTTTATGTCCTGTAAGAAAGTACCTTTCAGCAAAATATCTCTTGCTGAAGATCAGGCTATTGTATATGGTTGTGAAAAAACATTTTGACCTAGGAGTCAAAATCCTAGGTATTAGTCTCAGACCTTTTATGGCTAAACTAATCCCCAAACTACGTTTTTAAAAGTCTAGACAGGCAACAGAAATTTTTAATGCTGCACATGTACTTTATAGGTACTAGAAGGAGACAGCCCCAAGCCCCCCTTTCCTCTAGCTTTTTAAATATTAATGAAAACAGCTTGAATTAAATTATTTACTTGACATTACTTTATTCATTCTCATAGGTTTAATTATCTCCTCCATTACCCTTCTCAGCTTCCTTTGCTTGGTGCTCTCACCTTCTGCACAGAGCAGCCTATTCCTACTCCTGGGCCCAAAAAACAATCATAGAGCCAAGAAAATCACCTGCTTTCATTCATTAGATGTACTATAATTTAAAGTATTGTAAAATGAAGAAAGCTAAACTCATATTCTATTGTAATTAAAAGAAAAAAGAAAAATCTAGTGGAGGGAATTCCTTAGTGGTCCAATGGCTGAGACTCTATGATCCCAGTGCATGGGGCCCAGGTTCGATCCCTAGTCATGGAAATAGATCCCATGTGCCACAACTAAAAGTTCATATGCCACCGTTGAAGATCCTGTGCGCCACAATGATGATCAATGATCTTACAGGCTGCAACTAAGACCCGCTGCAGACCAATAAATAAATAAAAATCAATATTTTAAAAAGATCGAATGGAAATATTTTTATTTTGAATGTTTTCAGTGACTATTCTAATATAGTATCTCTCTAAAGTTGACCATTAGTATCCAGGGGAAAAAAGAGGAAATAATTATTATTATTAGGTAAGAAGCTCAACATAGGATCACAAACATGGTTATAATGTTAGATCATCATATTCTAATTAACATATTTTGACAACTAAACTCTTAAGTCCCTGTATGGCAGTTCCATCCCAGAATGAACCAACCACAGTTTGAGAAATGATGACATATGAACCATCATAGAAGATTTTGAAAACATAGAAAATCTTTTGTGATACTAAAGGGCAAGAAATGACAAACTGCTTTGTTTTTTTAATTACAATAAATAAACTCAAATAGCAGGTAGATATTAAGACTACATTTTTCAAGTTTGGTTGATATGTATGTAATAGTGGGATCTCTCTCTCTCTCTGTTCTTTTTTAAATACAGAATGCTTTACAAGTTTGCATGCCATCCTTGCACAGCGGCCATGCTTATCTTCTTTTTTTCATTCCAATTTTATTATCTGTACTGCCAAAGTGAGTACAGTGGGACCTTTATTTCAACTCAGTGCCGGGCACAGAATAGGCCATCAGTATATGCATTCTGAATGGATGAGATGGTTGATACACTGATACCTACTTGGCATAAGGTGTTGTATATTCTCATCACTCTATATAATGTAAGTGAACTAGCACTTCTCTTGATTGTAGTTTAATTTTTGGCCACAATATGTTATAACTGATCCATTTTTCAAAAAAAAAATGAAGTCTGAATCATAAGACAAATAATGGAATGAAAAGACTTGTATCCATTTCCATCCCTATTGAAGGAGGAGGGTGGAGTGTTCAAATGCAAAACCAGGGCCGACTCACAGCAGACACCCAGAGACCCCTTTATTTTCCCTTCCCTACCTCTATTTTCTCCTCCCTCTTGTGTGACAAGCCTAATAATTGAGGAAATTTATACCTATTGAATATAAAAAGAAGCTAATCGTTTTGGGATCAAAATATCTTTAAAATGGCAAGGTGAGCAGATCTGAGCTTTGCTAAGTCAGTCCACACGTCAGCCAGTAAAAAGTGGCCACAGATTGATAGCCAGGTGAGAAATGCAGGTCAGAAGGAACAATTCAGAGAACAAGGGCAGTTGGTTAAGGGCTTTTGCTATAACCAGTAGAAGGACGGGGTGGGTGGTGAACAGATTTGAAGCCACTCTTCTCTGGAATTGTGGAAACAGGCAAGACAGTCATGTTTAGGGGAAATTTCACTTGGCATCTAGCCGAGGTTACTTGGGGCTCCATCATGCTAGGCTTCTCAATCAGAGTGAGTAACTTTCCAGCAGAATTTAGTATCTGTAAAGCAATCAGAACTGCTTGTCAGTGGACGCACACAGGAGGAAGAAGGGGGGCAAGCTACTTCAGGAACTAACACAGGCTTGTCACTTTTACTTCCCTCACGGTTTGAGTTTGCAGGTTTCTGCCTGTTTATTTTTATGATAACACATTGAAAAATAGCTCCAAGTTATTTATAAAATGAATAGTTTGAATGTAATACTGACTTTATTTGAATACTTATCTTCAACCAGATAGCTCCCTTTGGTGATCTTTCCTCTGAGTGAAACAGTTGACAGCTAAGAAGCGTTCTAGTTTCAACGTGTTTACCTGCTCACTTCTGTCTTTGAGACTGTGGTTTGCCCTGACACGATGAACAAATATACAGAGGTTCAGAGACTAAGAGATTTTCTTGGGAAGAGACATGTATTGTTATTGTTGGTCAGTCTCTTAAGTCATGTCCGACTTTTGCGACCCCGTGGACTGCAGGACGACAGGCTTCCCTGTCCTTCACTATCTCCTGGAGTTTGCCCAAACTCACGTCCATTGAGCCAGTGATGCCATCCAAACATCTCATCCCCTGTTGCCCCCTTCTCCTCCTACCCTTGGACTGCAAGGAGATCAAACTAGTCAATCCGAAAGGAAATCAACCCTAAATATTTGTTGGAAGTACTGATGCTAAAACTGAAGCTGCAATACTTTGCTCACCTGATATGAAGAGCTGACTCAGTGGAAAAGACCCTGACGCTGGGAAAGACTGAGGGCAAGAGACAAGTGCAAAAACTACTATTTATTTTAAAAGGGCAGGTTGAGGTTGTGTGTCTTTTGTGTTTGGCAAGACATGTCAATCCAGTATGCAGAAGAAACAAAATTCTGTAGAATTAGTATTTCACAAAGAGAATGAAAACACTTGTCATTTATATAAGCAAATGAGTTTTTCTTTAAAAAATGAAATTATCCTGAGAATGATTTTCATATCTTTTTGGTTATACATTTACAAGTATAATGTGAAGAATTACCATCTATTTAGCTCTAGTGGGACTGAAGTCCTTTAGAGACCTCTGCATACTGATTTTCTCTGCCCTGTTTTCTCCTATTTATCAAAAAAACACTGGTTTCTTGATTTATCTGCCTCTTTCTCCTGTATGCCTTAAAGTGAGATTCTTAAAGGAAGATCCAAGCATGTCCTACATTGGAATCATCTGCAGTTTTTTCCATGCAGATTCCTGGGCCATAGTCCACCTTTACTAAATCTATTTTTCTGAGCTCGAGGCCCAGGATTTTGCATTTTTAATAAAGTCATCAACTGATACACACAGAATTTCACAATTCTTTCAAAATGGGAAAACATATCTTCCAGGGAATGGAAGCTTTAATGTAAAAGTGGGGCACGGGAGGGGACTTAGAGCATTTATGCCAAGGGAACACAATCACACTTCAAGAAGAAGTCTTATAAACTCACACATTAAAAATGCACATTTCCAATAGCATTCTGCGGATACTTATCATACTGGTAATTTACCGGCAGGCTTCCCAGGTGGCTCAGTGAGTTCACAATCTGCCACAATGCAAGAGACTCGAGTTCGATCACTGGGTCTAGAAAATCCCCTGGAGAAGAACATGGCAGCCCACTCCAGTATTCTTGGTTGGAGAATCCCATAGACAGAGGAGCCTGGTGGGCAACAGTCCATGGGGTCTCAAAGTGTTGGGCCCGACTGAAACGACTGAGCACACTCGCAATTTCCTGGCAAGATTAATTGAACTGGAATAAATGCTTAATGTAGGAATACATACTTCTCCTTAAAAGTGACATAACATGACTTCATTTCTTTAGTGGCCACAGAGACCTGCATGCCTGTGCCTGAGCATCACAGGAGGATTTTCTGTCCCATTGCACCAAAGAAAAGCAGAAGTTGGCAACATCTTGACCCTATAACTATTACACACATAGTTACTTGTATGTGACAAGCAGCGGAGCTTGATGATAACACTTCAGTTGCTTGATATGGCAGTTTCTCAACTTTAGCTAGTGACTTAATATATCACCAAGTAAGTCTTTCAAAAATGTCTACCAAAGCAGAAAATTTTGAAATAGGTCACGTAGAGACACCTCTCAACACTGAGATGGACTACAGCTTGCCTCCCCTGTGCTTATGACAAGAGCAGTCCTTCCAGCACTGGCTTCATATTCTAATCACTCAGAGCTTCCTAAGAAAACCCATAACTCAGCCTCATTACATAGGGAGGTCAGAAGACCTGGAAAGGGGTATCTTCAGTACTGAAAGGCTGAAGAGAAGTATATTTTGGAGAAAAATGGGCCTACATAAAGTGTGCAATAGCCAGATCAGAACATTTAGCACATTCTGTTAGTGAAGATTGTGGGATCGGAACACTAATAGTGAAACTATAAACTCTCAACATTGGAGAGAATGAGAAGGGAACCATCATTGGACTAGACATTTCAATACTTTCCTAGAAGTACAAGGATGATTGGGATTGGCTGATCTGGAGGAGAGGATGCTGAAGCCTGAAAGGGGAGGGGAGAGCTACAGGACAAATGGGAAACCATCAGCTTTGCACAGCACTGGAGAATGTGGTTCGTGGATCACAGGGACGGGGAGAGTAGGGGTGAAGTAGGGACACAGGATGGGGATTAATTGAAGTACAGTATACTGACCACCCTGCCATAGCCTTTGCTTCCCTTGCACACAGAGGTCCTAGAAGCCAGGCAGCACTCCTTAAACAAACAAACCAAGGAAAAAAGGGGGAAGATATTTTCCCATTGTACTGAATGAACAATCTAAGGAGAACCAAGACAGCCAGGAAAAGCCCTGGGGCAAATGCCCCAGTTCTGTCATTTTAAAGTCCCCGGTGTGAGAGCTGACTGGTTGACAAGCCCCACTACCACCAGAGAGGTCACAGACTAACTTCTGTGGCCTCATGCTTAACTCTAATTGAAACACAAAGGACACCGAATATGAGAAAAGCTTGCAACAACAAAAAAAGTGAAAGATAAAAATTAACAAACAGGAAAAAATAAATGATCCTAGAGGAGATAGTTCAGAGAAGGCAATGGCATCCTACTCCAGTACTTTTGCCTGGAAAATCCCATGGACGCCTGGTAGGCTGCAGTCCATGGGGTTGCAAAGAGTGGGACACGAGAGAGCAAATTCACTTTCACTTTTCACTTTCATGCATTGGAGAGGGAAATGGCAACCCACTCCAGTGTTCTTGCCTGGAGAATCCCAGGGATGGGGAAGCCTGGTGGGCTGCTGTCTATGGGGTCGCACAGAGTCAGACTCAACTGAAGCGACTTAGCAGCGGCAGAAGAGGAGATAGTTAATTCAGAATTCAGGAAAAAAAACTCTTCTAATCTGTATTAGAGAAATTAGAGAAGACTCTAACACCCATAAACAAAATAGGATGCAATGAAAAGGAAAATGAAAGAACAAAAAGAGGTCTGCTGCTGCTGCTAAGTTGCTTCAGCTTTCTTCACAGTCCAACTCTCACATCCATACATGACCACTGGAAAAACCATAGCCTTGACTAGACGGACCTTAGTCAGCAAAGTAATGTCTCTGCTTTTGAATATACTATCTAGGTTGGTCATAACTTTTCTTCCAAGGAGTGTCTTTTAATTTCATGGCTGCAATCACTATCTGCAGTGATTCTGGAGCCCCCCAAAATAAAGTCTGACACTGTTTCCACTGTTTCCCCATCTATTTCCCATGAAGTGATGGGACCAGATGCCATGATCTTCGTTTTCTGAATGTTGAGCTTTAAGCCAGCTTTTTACTCTCCACTCTCACTTTCATCAAGAGGCTTTTTAGTTCCTAAAATATGTTTAGGTACTTTAAAATATGAAACTAAAACATAGAAAATAAAAAAATGAGTGGTTAGATTGTTGAGTGAACTTTTTAGAATAAAAACCCAAAGGCTAAAATGACAGAAAATATGAGAGAAACGTTGTGAGAAATATATTCACATATATACTTATTCAAAAGCACAACATCCTGTTTATAGGCACTTAAGAAACAGAACAGGGAAGACAGAAGGGAGGAAACAAGAAAGGAGATTTCCTAGAGTAGAAGACGAAAATCTCTAGACTAAGTCCAGGGAGTCCCCAGTACATCAAATATTAGAGCCCACACGGTTATATTGTCATAGATTTCTAGAATATCATGGGGAAGATTATCCTAGTAATTTCCAAGGAGAAGAAACAGCACATCAACAAAATAACAAGTGTAAGTTTGGCACTGGTTATCCAGTCAACCATTTTGAATGCTAGAAGATAATGGAGGAATGCCTTTAAGGCTTTAAGCAGAAATTATGCTCAACTTAAAATGCTAAAAACAGTCAAGCCAACTGTCCAAAGAAAGACACATTTTTATAAAACCTTAAAAAATGTAGCTCCCCTGAAAGGTACTACTCTGTGTCTTAGGATATTGCTTGAGGATATACTATAGCACAATGAGACAGTAAACCAAGAAAAGAACAAAATGTAAGGTCTAACAAACAGATGATCCAGTCTAGGAGAGGACCGTGATGATCCATCCTAGAGAGAAATCAGAAAAACTTGGAGCAGGATAATGGAAGGCTTGGGAAAAGGTATTAAAGGAAAAAATATTTAATACTATTCTTGAGATACTAAAACAATCTTGGAGACAGAAAGGGCAGGCAAAGTAAGAATCAAAACTAACCAAAGCAAAACACGTAGGAACTCTAAGAAAACAAACCAGAT
The DNA here is from genome assembly GCA_006408675.1 of Madoqua kirkii. Taxonomy (NCBI): domain Eukaryota; kingdom Metazoa; phylum Chordata; class Mammalia; order Artiodactyla; family Bovidae; genus Madoqua; species Madoqua kirkii. The sequence goes on from SJYC01136207.1 coordinate 60,524, forward strand.
AAGACACTGAGTATCGGAGAAGGCAATGGCACCCCACTCCAGTACTCTTGC
>SJYC01136208.1:0-10700 GCA_006408675.1 Madoqua kirkii
TGTCCCCACAGTCCTGGAAGCTTTCCTCACTTCTCTTTGCCCCCTAATGGATCTGAGAGCTGGCTGACAAGCTTCATTAGCATTCGAAAAGGCTAATTGTTTCCCAAGGGTTTCAGGGAAAGATGCATCCTTCGGACTGTGCCAAGCATATTTTAAGATGTGTATAAGAGACAGATTTTATTCAGCCATTAAAATGGAAAACAATAAAACAAATGAGAAAAAGAAAAAAGGAATGTAAAGGGGATCTGGAATGGATAGTGGAAGCAAAAATTTTTTAACAAGAAGTAAAATTAACACTATGATATCTAGAATTTTTTTTTTTTTTAGTTTATAAATCATTTATTTATTTATTTATTTTAAAATACTTTTATTTTATTTTGGGGGGGTGTTTTTTTTTTAATTTTTTTTAAAAACTCACAATACTGTATTGGTTTTGCTATACATTGATATGAATCCGACCTTGAACCCCCCTCCCACCATTGGAATTTCAGGAAACTCCAAGAGTTTGAGAAATATAGAATCATAGAAAAAGAATGCCAATTTCTGGACAAAATTTTATCAGTTTAAAATAATCTAGTAATTCACCATAAAATTAAAAGGTAATGTGTACTTCTACTGAATAAATAAAGCAAAAAATCACAATATATCTGAAAAACAAGTGAGGATCAACGTCAGTCACTCTTTTAGTTCCCCACACCTTGAAATTGTCAAGCATAGTTTAAGGAAGTGTTTGATTACTGACTTCCATCAAGCTCTTTGGGTGTAACTTTTGCCATCCAGTCTGAGCTTCTCCAATTCTCTTTCTTTCCTGGCTGCTCTATGAGTATTTCTGCATCATTAGATTTCCTTTTCTGTGTTCCTAAAGGATGAGCATATTTGCAGTCAGTCTTGGAAATTTGATCTTTATCTGAATCTGCTCAAAACCACTAGAGATGAATTATGTGGACAGTCTTGTTTTATTAAGAAAATGTATAATGCATACTTAAAATAGCAAGGCTTGCTTTGGTGAATTTCATCAGTGCTTTCTAATCCGGACCTCATAGAACATGTATTTTGGGGGGCTGTTCGGTTTCTTTTATTTTTTGATCAATGTCTAAGACCTTAAAATTCATAATCTTAATTCAGTTGTTTGCTTAGGCTAGAGATATCAATAATGAAATATTTCTCTCTGCCAAAGCTGACCAGTATTTCTCCAAATTGGAAGAGAACTCACTCTAAGAGCTTTAGCTGGGTGCTTAGGAACTATGGTCTTTAAACATGTATATATACTCATGTTTCTCTTCTACTCTTTTAAACCATATGGACTGTAGCCCACCAGCCTCTTCTGTCCATTGAATTTTTTAGCCAAGAATACTGGAATGGGTTGCTATTTCCTTCTCCAGGGGATTTTCCCAACTCAGGGATTGAACCCATGTCTCTGTGTCTCCTGCATTGGCAAGCAGATTGTGTGCTACCTGGGAAGCATCTCTTGTAAATGGTACAGAAGGTTCATATGAAATTTCTAGCTTTAATGAAACTTAAGAATATAAAGTAACATGAAGTATTATTAGAATTAATGTTATCAGTGGCTTAAGGCTTTGTTCTCATAACTTTTTAGTTCCACTAGGTTCCTCCATCTTCCCTTTTCTTTCAAACATCACCTATGATTCAGCTGTTTGTCATGCTTAGAGGAAACATGTGACTTTGATAGAAGAATTTAAAGGAGCATGGTTGGAACTGTTTTCTCCTGATGACTGTCCACTGCTAGCTTCAAGGTTGGCAATTCTGATGCTGGGGATGGAGCTTCTAGGGGGTCAGGAACAGAAAACTCAGGTTGGAGGGAAGAGTCACAGAGGTTACTACTAGTATGTGGAGAACAGAGAAGAGTGAGGAAGGCAATGTGCCTATATAGCTCAGCAGGGGAGAGAGCTCCTGGAGGTGAGGTCAGAGAGGTAAATGAGAAGATGAGATCAGGGGGTAGATTTCGCAAGTAGATTTCACAGAAGCTGGAGGCTTTGAAAAACGTTGAAGGACCTTTACTTTGGGAGAAGTGGAAGAATACTGAAAAGTTTTAAGTAGAAGAATATGAAATTTTAAAGGATAACTCTGAACTGAATTGGCTACTCTTTTGAGAGTGGATTATATGGAAGAAGAGTGAAGCAGGAAGGCCAAAAGAAGGATAAGGCTACTGTAATGAGCAGGCCATAGATGATGCTTGCTTGGACCAAGAAGCTGGTGATGAGGATCTGAAAGGCGATTGGTTGGATTCTGTCTCTATTGTGAAGATGGAATCAATAGGATATGATGACCATTTCAATGTTGGACATGCAAAAGAGACAAGCCAGGGCTGACTCCGTGATCATGGCCTGAACAACTGGAAGGATGGAGTCATCATTTACTGAGCCGGACATGTATGTCTTCAGGTAAAGCAGGCTAGTTGAAGAAGATCAGGAGATCAGTGTAACAAATGTCAAATTTGAGAATCTGTCACAAATATTAATACAAAGTTGATATGAATAACCAGGAAGTGAAATTCTAATTTTTCTATATTCATTTTCAAAGTTGAGTTGACACAGACTAAATATCATGAGATAAATTTATATCTTAATGATAATTTTAGATCTTTCATATAAAAATTCTATGGCAGATCTATTTTTTGTTGCTCTTATTGAATAATAAATTATGATCACTTCTAAAAAGACTTCCAAAATAAAGCATAACAGCAAAGCTTGAAAATACAATCCTTTACCCTTCTTCCCCAAATCGACACCAGTGAGCTTCAGAAGCCCGAGGGCCCTTTACTATCAGCTCATTCATTATTATAATAAAGCATGTCATGTCAAAATTCACCAGGCATTTTCACAAAGCATATTTTACACTTGACTTGCCCCTGAGCATTTAGGTATTTATTTCTCCCTGAAGCCACCTGTAAAGTTAGATGAGATAATGCTTAGGAGTTTGGTTTTACTCAGGTGTGCTGACAAGCACAAAAAATAAATCCTTGGGAATTTTCCAGATTTCAGTTGTCCTTTGTCTGTGCAAGTTAAATGAACCACACAAACAAAGAAGGGTAGAATTTAATTTATTCATCTTTCTCTTTACTAAAAATGGTGTAGCCAGTTTATGTGATTCAGAGGAGGCTTTATTAGCTCTCAGATCTCGGGCAAATCCACAATGGAGATAGATATGAGTCTACTGGGAGAGACTCGGAAGGACTCGAGGCTTGAGAATTTTCCAAAGCAGCTCTCATGTGTCCTCTGTCCCTGCAGCTGTTCTTCCCCTCACCCCATCCCCTCTTGCAAATGACTTTATCTCCTAACTCATGCTCCCACGACTCTTGACATCAAAACAACTCCAGATTGTCTAAACATGCAGACTCTAACCTCAGATCCTCTATTTCCACTTCTTTTTTTTTTGAGATTCTCTATTTTTATTTATTTTTAAAAATTTTATCAATTTTTAATTGGAGGATAATTGCTTTACAATATTGTGTTGGTTTCTGCCACACATCAACATTATTCCCGCTTTTGAAAGTACTCACTGGCGTCCTACTGCTTAGTTTCCATAAAACTTTTTGCCCGCCCCTCCCCCTAAATTAGAATACTCCTTCATAGCCTTTTCATGCCTGCACTTTCAAACAAAGATTTATATTAACTAGTTCCTGAAGCCACAGTTATCCTATGCCCCGTGGAATTCCATTACTCCCACACTTAGGGCCTCTCCTCCTGGCAGAGTTCAAGTGTTAGTCTCAAGGAGAGAGACATGCAAGGATGGATTGGAAGATAGGTGTTTCAGGACAAAGCAAAGCATGAGTGAGGAGGCTCTTCAATGAGGCTCTGAAAGAACAGTGAACAATTTCAGTTGTCCAATGCATAGAAAGTTCAAAAGCAAATAAGTGAAAAATACACAAGGGGTGGATCTTATAGTGTCTCAAATGCCCAGTCCAAGTGTTTAGAATTTATTTGAGAAATATAGATACTATATGTCATAGGGAACTAGATTCAATATCCTGTAATAAACTATTAATAGAAAAGAATATGAAAAAGAATATGCATATATGTATGTATAACTGAATCATACACCTGAAAACTAATACAACATTGAAAATCAACTATACTTCAATTAAAAAAAAAAGCCTTTGTTAAAAAAAGTGCAGGTAGTCATTGAAAATTCCTCAGCTGGGTAGTAACATAATAATGAACATGGAAAAGAACTAACATAGTACAATTTTATAACTTACTAAGTTCATTCCTATATGTGATCTGAATTATCGATTGGTTTTCATTATGAATTTTTCCTCTGACACGAACATGTCATCAGGATCAAAGAGAGAGGAAATACTGGGAGCAAAAGGACCTGTTAAAGCCATCGCAATGATGTTTGAGATTTTAAGTCTGAGTGATGGGCTAGGGATAATGGTACTGAAATTATCAAAAGCGAGGGAAGGAGGACACTGAAGGTAGACGATGGTGATTCATTTTGGGGGACATGTTGAATTTGACGTGGCAACCAGAAATGCAGGCATGGTTTACAAGCCGTTAGATCTGTGGGACTCTAAAACAAAAAGCTAGAGATGAGGAAGGTACGCACATGGAACACTGTGTGATGATCAAAGGAGATCAAGTAAAAAGAGAAATTCAAGGACAAAATTTCTATAGCAGGAGGAGGGAGAGAAACTAGAGAATATTACGAGCTTTATGAAGACTGGCCCTTGTCCTGACTGTTCAGCACTGTAATCCAGCACCTAGTACTGTCACTGGTACCAAGCAGGCTTTCAATAAATGTCTGTAGACTGCATGGCTGAAGCATTGCCAAATTGCCCTCTGGTGGAAAATGTCCTTCTGCCTATCTGCAGGTATGAATTTAACGATGGATGCCACGGAAAGGAAAGCAAGAAGCCTGTGCAGAGATAACTGGTTTGTTCCATTTCCAACAGTGCGTTTTGGTCTAAAGCCATAGAAATAAGAGCAAAAGGGGAAGAAGATGGGGAAAAAATTCTTGCTAGTGAGGCCAGTTCTCAAAGCCAGGGTGGCTTTGGCTTCTTTTTGTTTATGTTTTTAATGAGTAATCATTTGTTAAATTTACCCATTGACTGTCAAAAATTCCATCCTTTCTATTAATTTACAACCAGAGGAAATTCCTAGGAGATTTCTGAAGTTTTCCTTTGTCCAATATTTGGATGAGCCATGGGCTGCACGATGCTTACATAACCTTTAAAGTCAGAAGAAATAAAAAGTAACCCAAATGGCAGTTTTATGAGACTTCTGAAGGGTGGGTTTCAAGAATGAATCTGCGATTGAGATCACAGTTTATTTTCAGCATTGGCTATGTGGAAAATTTGTTTTACTTTTGTAATATTGCACACAATTTAAGGAGCCTTGAATATGTTTCCTTTAAACCGCTTCAAACACTTTTGTGGGTATAGGATCAACCAATCAACTGAAAAATTCATGAAGTAAAAACAGTTAATTTATTTGAATAACTTATCCCACAGTACAAAATGGTCTTAATTATAGAATACACAGAAGAACGATACAAAAAAGATCTTCATGGCCCAGAAAACCATGATGGTGTGATCACTCACCTAAAGCCAGACATCCTGGAATGTGAAGTCAAGTGGGCCTTAGGAAGTATCACTATGAACACAGCTAGTAGATGTTACGGAATCCCAGTTCAGCTATTTCAAATCCTAAAAGATGATGTTGTGAAAGTGCTGCACTCAATATGCCAGCAAATTTGGAAAACTGAGCAGAGGCCACAGGACTGGAAAAGATCAGTTTTCATTCCAATCCCAAAGAAATGCAATGCCAAAGAATGGCAATGTCAAAAATGTTCAAACTACTGCACAATTGCACTCATCTCACATGCTAGCAAAGTAATACTCAAAATGAGCTGAACTGAACAGAGAAGTAAGCCTATTTTTTCCCTGACATGCTTCAAAGGGGGAAAATCCAGTCTCAGAGTGAATGTGGGGCAGTGAAAAACATGCCAGCTAACTCATTCAAATAAGGAAAAGGAATACACTTGTGCACCTAGAGCTGTGCCACAGCCTCAAACAGGCATACGCTATTTCTTTTCTGAGGGTGCCAAGCACCCATACTCCCCGCCCTTTTAGGGCACTTGTTCCTCCTCCTTCCTTCCCTCCTTATCCAACCCATGGTTCCCATAGAAACCACCACATTCTTACAAGGCAGCACTGCTGATTAGTACTTTGATTAGTCCAGAGATGGGTACCTTCCCAGCTGAGCCATTCCAAACTCTCCCCTGAGCAGTTTTAACCACCAAGCAGAGACTCAGTACCCCTCTGGTACACAGGAATCCCACAGTGGGAGGTGAAAAGACATCATGGTGTCTTGCCCCATGGAGAAGTTAAGACTTCAGTGAAAGAGAATGAAGGCAATCCCCAAGAGGAACGTAGCAGAGTCATGGAGAGGAAAAGGGGGGAGAAGGAGATGAGAGTGAGAGAGACCTTGCAAAACCCAGGTGGACTGGAAATTTCCTGTTGATTTCTCGCCCAGATGCACTTGCATCCTTTCTGTTTCTCCAATCCTTAGTCTGCATGAACCAGTAACTCCCCTTCCCTATTTTGGTTGCCTGGCTTAGTTCTAGATCATTTTTGGTTAGTTGCAACCAAAAACTGAAAACAATACAAAGCAAAAAACCAGACCTCTCAGCCCTCCAAAACAAAACAAAAATAAAAGCTGTGCATGTTTGAGTTAAATTCAATAATTGTAACTTGATGTAGACTTCTGAAAGGCAAATTAACTGTAGCTCTGAAGAGTCTGAGTGTAGAAGTCACAGTCAGGATGAGCTGAGAGCAGTTTAGGAAACTGACAAAGGCTACTGTTTCCCTGTGTGAGACTGCAGAGCAACACACCCATTGAGAAGAACAAACAATTCAGCTCTAGATTTTCTTCCAAAGTAGTTTTATATTTGACTCATGTAAAGAAAATGAATTGAAACTGATTTTCTCCACAGCACTGAGCCAATCAGCCTTCTCAAGATGCATCCTAAATTAAAAAGAGAATAGAATCTCTTCTGGGACAGGAGAAGGGCAAGCAGACAACTACTGTGTTACAGAAAAGCTACAGACATTTCAAGGCCAATCCCCAGCCTGACCCAAGTCACGCTCCTTTTATATGACTTGACTTGAAAATTGTGCAGCTCTGAAATGCAGAGGAATTCTTCCCAACTATCAATCTGTGTAGAATTCGTTGGGGAGTTTATATACTCTTTATCTGCTCTACAGATGAAAACAAAAACATACCAAAAACAAAACAAAAAAAAAAACCTTCAAAATTCAAGTAAAAGCAAGAATGGAAGCGGGGAAGCAAATTCTAGCTGCAAACCACCAAACCCATAATTTTACACTCTACAAGCATCTAAATAAACAAAATCATGCTGTATAAACACTTCTGATAAAGGACTAGCACAGTGTTTAATAGCCCTAGGGGAAATAAAAAGACAGCATAAATATGTTTTTTCCACAAAATACACATTCTCTGTAGTTTTAGAAAAATTATTTTCAAAGAAACAGTGATGTCTCTCTAATTTCCCACTTAAAGTAAGTATCATATACAGAAAATATGAATTTAGAGAGATAACGATGTTTATGAATTGAGAGTGCCCATAATTCCCAGTAAAGAGTTTACTTTGAGTAACTTTCTGAAACTTTAAAGTAGGATATAGTCAGTAAATATAGTGTCCATTTACTCAATATTATACGGAGAACTACTTCTGTGTCCAACCCTAAAGATGAGGACAGATTCCCCTGCAGTGTCCCCAGTTTATTAATGTTCCAAATAAATGCATTTAATAATCCACATGAAGGTTTTGGGGGGCATAACAATAGAGCAAGTACGTGAATAATCTTGAGGGAGTATTTTACTCAGGCTCTGGTGCAGGGCGTCCCTGGCGGCTCAGTGGTAATGCCAACGTGGGAGACACGATTTCGATCCCTGGATTGGGAAGATCCCCTGGAGATGGAAATGGAAATCCACTCCAGTATTCTTGCCTGGGAAATTCCATAGACAGAGGAGCCTAGCAGGCTACAGTCCAGGGGGTCACAAGAGTCAGACATGACTTAGCGACTGAACAATGAAAAACCTGGTGACGAAGGAGGAGCTATTTTTTTATACTAAAACAGACTATTCATTGGAAATGATTGGGATATCTTTGTCTGCCAAATTCAGCATCTTCTTGCTCTGGATGATGTTGAGTACATGTAAACATCTCTGCATCTTGGTCTTTCCATTTCTGTAATCCAGGAAGACCACCTACCACCTACCTTCTTTCTTTAGACTGGAAAGAATACAACTGATGGAATTTGAATTCTTTTCAATCATATATATTAAGATATCCCTAATCTCCTTAAACACATACTTATAGACTGTATCTTTTAATCTGGGTGACCTCTAAAAATTACTTAATCACATAACAAGGTATAGCTAATTCCTCAGAAGTGGCTAATTACTCTGCAGTTGGTAGGATTCTTGAGGCCTTATTCCTATACATAGGAGGTACCAAGATGTTTGCGAGAAAGAACTCATTCCAAAGCCATGAGGGGATGGAGAAGAGCCACTGAACTGATAACTGGAAAGGAGGGATGACTCTGGACACAATTTGTCACCTAGATTACACTCTGGCTTGGCTCCTACAGCCTCATGGCCAAGTTTATGGAGGATAAAATTTGAGTGGAAGAACAAGTAGAAGTTAAAAAGCTAGTCTTTCTAAAGTCTCTCTGGGGCGTTATGTGCACAAAGCAGCTGGCCCATAGGCACCAGGAGTGGCACTAATCGTGGGGATGTTACTGGCTGTGAAAGCAGCGAGATTAGTGGAAGCGGAGTTTGCTGCAGCTGTGGCTGTTTGTCATGTCCCACTTGGGCAGAGTTACACTTGGGGCAGATCTCATGACATCTTTTCCTGTAGGCGTGGCAGCAGCAGAAGCAGCTGTGGTGGTGTTTTTGGTGGAAAGCACAGCTGCCACCAGGATCTTCATCACCAGGAATCAAAACAAAAGAGGGAGAGAATTCAGACACGCCATGGTAGTCCAGAGGGTTAGCTCTCCAAGCACAAGGGAGAATCCCCTTAGGACCCATCAGTGAAAAAAACAAAAATGGTTCCTTCTGAGCACACAATGATAAACTTTGACAAATGCTATCTGGCTATTGATGTTGACGTCTTATCTCCAGGCTGAAATGATTTGGGAAATCTAGGTCACATACCATATGCCCCACCAGCTACGCCTCTCCGGCTAGAGTCACTCACTGTTGTATTTGAGTGTAAAGGCCAAGAAATCTTTGCTGCCAACGCATGCTACCCTGAGCTGCATTCGTGGTGCTCTCTCATTTCAATGACCAATGTCAAGACCTGTATTTGTGGCAATACAAGTGCTGACCCCTTTAGTGAGCATGAATAAAAATCTAAAACTTTCCCATACTAACTAGGCCCTTCCACTCTGAAGGTCTGTCATATGCATGATGTCTTTCTGAGAAAAGCAGCTGCAGGGGGATCCCCTGGGCATGGAGACGCATGCTTTCTGCCAGGTGACCCTGCCCTGGTCACAGTTAACTGGCCCAAGGACTGATGCTTGATACAAAAGCAGTCCATTTAGAGGCTACTACAAAAGCTTTTGAGCACGGATGGTGACAGGCTGAACTAATCAGATTCTCTCTCTGGGTGAATTTGAATGCCAGATATCCAAAGAGATTTGGCAGAGCAGTGGCATGGGATGAGGGAGACAGAGAAAGGAGGCAATAGGGAGATGTCACGTATCAGGAGTAAGGAGATGCTCAGAAGCAAAGAGGATAAGAGTGCTGGTCAGAAGTGGCGAAGTAGCCCCAGAAGAAGGGAAGGCAGAGATAACTTGAGACCCTTTAGGAGGATGTGTAACAGTAGGAAGCATTATATTCTGATGTCATTCTATTGGCTTGGCCAAAAAGTTCTTTGAATTTTCCATCAGATGTTACAAAAAATGTTAAACAAGCTTTTTGGCCAGCCCAACAGATTCTACTCTAGTTCCTTGAGGCCTGAATTGGCAGCTGCTGTTAGTAAACATTCAAACAACTTATTTTAAATTATTATTTAGTATAAATGGTAAACTCGAGAGAGAAATCAAAGTATTTGAGAGGCAGATAATTTAACATACAGAAAAAATGCATGCTTTTGTTTGCTTGCGTAGCAAAGTATTCATATGTGGGACAGTTAATCCAGGCTTCAAAATATGCCATATATGCCAATATAAAACTCTTTTTTCCCCATTACTACTATTTCAGTGGACATCTTGTGTTTCACTGTCATTGCAAGGTTCTCTGCTCCTTGTACCTTGAAAGAGCTTAGAGTCCTCACTTTGCTATATATCTTTAAAATAAAATCCCTAGACCTGAATACCTTGAGTAGGTCTCTGCTCATTTCAACCTCCAGGAACATGAGAGAAAGAATGGGTGGTAAGTTTGTGCTTCCACCTGGAAATTGTATGTATAGATACTTTGAATAAATTTGCTGAAGTTACAAAGAGCAGCCTGCAGGAAAAACAAAATTAGCGTTCAAGAGCCAACTCCCTAGTTTGTAATATGAAGTTTCTTCCTCTTTCTCACAACTACTTGTCTCCTCTTCTGCTAACCATCACTTATACTGTACCATTCCTGTTAAGAGAGTTGCACTTGACTTTTGTTCCAATAAGGTACTAATAGATCAGCTAACACATTCACACCTTTCAGACT
>SJYC01136209.1:0-44666 GCA_006408675.1 Madoqua kirkii
ACGAACCGAGTGTGTTCACAAATGCTAATTTACCACGAGGACAAATGTTAAGCACTGAGGGTCAACATAGTTTCTGGTGCTCTTTGAGGAAACAAAACACAACAGCATGTAAGAGCTGCATCAAAAGATCGTGCCTTTGGATGTTGTCATTTCTCTTAGCTGCTAAAACTGCTGCTTCAGTAAAGCCCAAGTTTAATTCAGTTCTTGACCAAATGAACAATAAACAACAAAGGGTCATCAATAAAATTTGGAGGGAGGAAAAAAAATAATCAGTGGGCCTTTGACCTGGCACATATGGAATTGTCTTATAAAGCTATAGCAATGAAAACTGTGGTTTTTGTGTAGACCTCTAATCTGAGATACTTTTTGCATAATCACACCAAAATGATCCTGCTGCTGCTGCTAAGTCTAAAGTATAAAATATATTTTTAAAAAACTTCTAAGAAATGCGTACCAAAGACATCCCTGACACTTATTCTATTTCTAAACCTGACAACCAAAAATGAACTTTTATTATATACAGTGCTATTCTGTTGGGATTTTTAAATTACATGTTAATTAATCACCACATTAATTTTGCAGTCATATCAATTCAACAAAATACTTCAAAAGTCTGTTATAAGTAAGCCAGCCTCCCCAAATAATTTTATCCTGTTCTACTAATTACATTTGTAAGTTTCATATAACCCACATATATCATTGAGAATATTATATAAATGTTAGTGTTAAGTCTGAACATCCCCACCTTCTCATACCTACTCTCCTGTAGTGTCCACTTTACATTGGTTTATGAATAAGGCCATAGTAAATAGAAAAATGAAAGTATTGAAAGGCAGATCATTTAATATATAAATGAATTCTCAGAAAATGCACAAACTTTTTGCTTGCTTTGCTTACATGATAAAGTAGTCATGAGTAGGACAGATAACCCACGTTTTAAATATATATTATATACTAATGTAAAACGTTTGTGTTATTTTCCTTCTTGGTCATGAGGCCAGGCCACATCCTAATTAATAGAATGGGGTTTTTCCTGCTCTCAGCAATCCTGGGAAATGGTTACTCCTGGAGCAGATGTGAGTCACGGAGAGCTTTCATTAGTGCGTGTGGGAATGTGGGGGGAGGGTTTGACGAGGGTGGCGAGCTCTCCCCGGCCCATAAAGGCAGACAAGGAGCGATGCGGGCACTGAGGCTCCATCTTTGCATGGAAGCAGCTACTGTGGCAAGAATTCTAGCATATTAGGTGGGCAGTGCCCTGGTAGCGAGTCAGGCTCAGCCATCTGGAGGTCTCTAGCCCTAGAGAGCATGTCTAGCTTTCACACCACCGTGAATGGGAGGAGAGCGCAGCCAGGAATGAATAGAGACCTTACGAGAACGCTGTTCTCTCCCTGGGACAGAGTGGCACCTACAGGGAACATCAGAATGACCTCGGATGGCTCAGGAATTTGGTGAGGATGTCTATTTCACACTGATGAAATGATTGCTTACCTATGAGATGATTGCTTTTGAGGTCATATGGAAACACCCTCACTTCAAAACAGTCACATAAATTCAGCCACACTAAAATGACTGCTTGCTAAAGCACAGCATCAGAATCTTCTATTCTGACAGGGAAACGGAACAGAATATGTGAAGTTTGAACTGGACCTTGTTTTTGCCACATAATTCTTTATGCTAACAAAATTTCACACACAAGCCCAAATTTCTGGGGGAAAAAATGGCCTGGTAAAAGGAGAATTGGGAGACTCAGAATCTCTCTCTCTCAGCAGAGAGATCTGCTTCCTGCCCACTGCACACTCTCTTTCTTAAACCACATCTCAAAGGCTCTGAAGAACCCTCAGAACTGAGTCAATACATAAAGATATCCTGGGACTGAGTCGAGAAAACACACTGACAAATCTTTGGGAATTTACAATGTACTATAATTGGCATTGGGCTTCCCTGGTGGCTCAGCTAGTAAAGAATCTGCCTGCAATGTGGGAAACTTGGGTTGAGAAGATCCCCTGGAGAAGGGGAAGGCTACCCACTCTAGTATTCTGGCCTGAGGATTCCATGGACTGTATGGCGTTGCAAAGAGTCAGATATAGCTGAGCGACTTTCACACACACACACATAATCAAATAAGCAGGAGAAGAAAATGGATAGAAAATAAATGAGGGGAAAGCTGGGAAAAATCTGAAAGAAGTCACATCAAAATGTTACTTGTTATTTTTTGATGATGAGAGTATCAGTGATTTTTTTTTTTCATTTTTTGCTTTGCTTTCCATCTTTCTGTATTAGAGGAGCTTATAGCACACAGATTGTCTTTGTAATGAGAATAAATAATAAAGGAACTTGAATTGAAAATCTAAAGAAGCAAATGCGGAACACAGCAGCATCTTGTAGAACGTTTTGTTTCTACCGCACACAGAGGGGAAAAAGTAGAAAGACAAGCCAGGGTGTAAAATGAGTCAGATTGAGGCAAATCTGAGAGCTCCTTAGTGATTCAGAAGTGAGAGAGAGACGGTTTTGAGTGAGAATGAAATCAGCAGCTAACATTTATCTCACATTTGCTCATTCTCTGCTCACAGAGCCTTCAGCGTCCAGGGCAGACAAAGGGCGATAACTGTTGGTGATGGGCTGTTTGTCAGCTTGATCTCCGAGGAAACAAGGTGAAATGGGAATAAGCATATTTTACCATTTAGGCTACAAATGCATCAGAAGTGAGAAGCCCTGTGTTGTGTCTAGATATTATTTTTTGTCAAGACCTTCCTTTTGTAAGCGCTTTCTCTTGATGACTAAATTTTTTTCAATGTTGAATAGGTTGGCTTGTTTTAGTTCTCCCCCTCTCTGCGACAACCCAGGGAATGAAAAGTTAAAGTACCTATTTATTTTCCTTCTTAAGCTGAAAGTAACACACAGCAAAATTACCCTGGAGTTGTTCTGCTAGACACCACATTATAGAATAAGTGGAGGTCGTTTGAGGCAGTCGATGTGCTAATTTTTCAGTGCTTGTTGGATTTAACTGGATACCGGTGCTTTCACTGTGCTTGCCATCAAATTCCCCCAGAATATATTCTCAGAGGCGAGGTGAGCGACGTTTCACGTCAGTTTATTTTCTGCAGGTCTCACAATCTCGGAAGTGATGTTGTTTGACCGGAGAGCTGTTGAGTTGCTGTTTCTACTGCTCAGTGTCGCCAGCAGGGAAGATTTAGGGGCAGACTCCCAGCAAGAAGCTGTTCTTCCTGCCAAAAGGGGACTGAAAACCCCCAGGTCTGTCCACTGAGACGCAGCACTGGGCTGCAGAGAAGCATTCCAGCTGAAGAGACGGAAACCCTAAAACACAGCCAAGCAGGCTGGTGGCACTGCTGAACACGAAGGATAGAAGCGGAGCTTTTTACAGAAGTCTGTTGGTAAACTTGGGCTTCCCTGATGGCTCAGGTGGTAAAAAATCTGTCTCCAATGCGGGAGACCTGGGTTTGATCCCTTGGTCGGGAAGATCGCCTGGAGAACGGAATGGCAACCCACTCCAGTCTTCTTGCCTGGACGATCCCATGGACAGAGGAGCCTGGTGGGCTATGTCCACAGGGCCGCAAAGAGTTGGGCATGACTGAGTGACTAACGCTACTGGTAAACTCAGTGCTTAAGACTGTTTTGGCTGCAGACAAAGACTGAGAGCTCTCTGAGTGTAATCATTAGGGTGTCAAGGGACAGGTGAGAGCCACAATGGACTCCCCAGAACCGAAGAGAATTTCTACGTGGGCCAGCGCCCTCCTCTTGCACAGTCTGATCAAAGATTATCACTTCCTTGATAAGCAGGATCTGGGGGTTGATTAGAACTCACTGTCCATCTTTTCAACCTGTTAACAAACCACAAGTTGTCATAGTGTGTGTCCAGCCAGCGTGTCCTGTGATATCTACAGATTCTCTGCAGGTCTTGTAAAAATATGATCACAATGGCTAGCCTTTAAGTATCAGTTTTGTGAAGGTACTTTATAATCTTCACTCCTAATTATAATAGTCCTTTGAAGTCCCTATTTTCAGGACCAGGGTGAGGCAGGTGATATACTCATAGGAGCAAAATTTAAGGGGGCATCAAAAAACTCAGTCTCGACAAAATATTTTAATGTGATATTAAAAAAAAATCCAAATTAATACCCAAACTCCATGAAGAATAAAATGTAATTTGAAGTAAAAATGGGCTGGGTGTCTCACAACTGTGTACTATTATACAACATAAAAAGTGTCTCCCAGTCAGCCTGTCCACATCAGCCACTTGATTAGAGTTGGTGATGGTGTGTGAGTAGATTGAGAAACACAGAATTTTTACAACAATTTTTTTTTTTTTGCTGGAGAGCTTCTATTGCTTTTTTTTCACGTGATTCAAAATATGGAATTGTGTGTTTATAAGTGTATGTAGGAGAGTATACTCTTCTAATTTCAGGCCCCAACATGGCCCAACAAAGCACTACATATTATTTTCCTAAATTTAGAGATGAGCGCTACCTTCATGGAAACTAGTGAGTGCTCACGCTGGGGTTCTATCGCAGCTCTGTTTGTCCAGCCAAGCACATTACATCCCACAGACTCTAGTTAGTTCTGTAGGGGCAACATTCCTTAATGTTATGAAGAAAATTCTAGCTCCCCAGTGGGCAAAGCCATGTGAACAGCGTGTCTTAGATGCACGGCGCTTCTTAGAAGCATCTAGACAAGACCTGGGTCATTGAGATTTCAATCTTCTCCAACACCAGTTCTTCTGTCTGATGCTTTGTAAAAATGAAATTATAGTTTTTTTGGTTTGTTTCACGTAATATACCATGATGTGGAAAAGACCAGAAGGCGCAGCCAGGTAGAGCCTGTTGTCAGACCCAGGCTACGTCTACTTGGGAATTCTAATTCTCTCCACTTCCTCAGTGCTGCTCCTTTGCCCTATTATGGGAAAGGTTACAATAGAGATACTATAACTTGACTCTCTGAAGCTAGTAATCTCAATTATTATGACATAATTAGGAGCTTGATTATTCCTCTTCCCATCAACTCTTGTCTGCAAAACTAGCCAATTTATTTGCTAAGACTTATTCAAATGTTAGTTGCTTTTCATTCAGGCACCCAGTTGAGAGACAAGACATACAATATAATTCACTATAAGAGGTTTCACTATAAAAGTTTCCACTATAAAGTAAAATTTATTAGCAGTAATTTAGAATAGTGCTTGAAGTTACTTTACAAATTGCAGCTTGCTTTCTGTTTCTGGGAGGTTGTGCTATTTTGCAAAGGTACAATATCTTGAGGGGTGTGTGTGTGTGTGTGTGTGTGTGTGTGTGTTTAGGTCTGCTCAGCAGGGCTTTTTGGTTTTCTTTTGTTTTTAACAAGACTTTGTTTCCTCAAATACCTCAGTGGGAAATGAGTTGCTTAGTAACCCCGAACTGACTGGAGGCTGTTGAGCTACAACCCCAAGGAAGCTGCCTGTGAGAGGATGCCTTTAGCAGTGCTGCACTCGGAGGATTTCCTGTGCAGAAAGCTACAAGCGAACAGACCAGAACTCCAGAGCCTGGCTTACTGGCATCTGTCCTCCAGCTTATTGCATATTTTTGTCACACATATAATCATTTGGTTGCAGTCTGGTAACATAAGCCACTCGAGAAATGGAGGCCAAACTATTGGTAAGAAGCTTCTAATCCACGTTTAATATCTCACAACGTGTGTGGTAGGCAACTGAATGATTTATCTCGTTCTCCTCTGTCTGCTTCTCAAGTTCTGTGTACTTCCCTTCGGATGGAAGTCATCTGTTGTCCTGCTCGCAGTGAGTTACGAGCATTTGAAATTCAATGTGAAGAGAGTGGAAACACCTTTTCCCTGGTTTCTCTTTTCCTTGTGTTTTTCTGCTGAATTTTTGTCCAGAGATAGGTTTAAAATATCAAACATTAATAATCCAGGGAAAACAAATTGAACAGTGGAGGCAAACACTGTGGGTTTGCTGCAGAAGAGGCAAAATATTAAATACATTGTTTCATCTGGTGGTCACAACAATCCACCACAGTTTGTGTGTATCTGTGTGTGTGTGGTGTATATATATATGTGTGTGTGTGTGTGTGTTTTGGGAGTGGGGTCCTATTATTATCTCAATTTTACAGATTAGTACCTACAGCTTAGTGATGTAAAGTAACCTTCAAGGTCACACCGCTGGTGATTTGCAGGGCTAGGAATGAAGCCAGGCAATCTTAATCACTATTCTACACTATATTGCTGAAATGGATTTATATTAGTCAGTTTGGGGACAGAGCAGTTGACTACATTGTTAAGGCATAATGCTCAGATATTAAAATCAAAATAACTCAATTGGTCCCTTGGAAAGATGCTCAGAATAAAAGAGCCTCTGCCTGGTGTTGATCTCCAAAAGAGTGATTCACTGAGAAGGTTAAAACATCCCTGCTTTGCTGCTGCAACAGCACAACATGACTTTAAGGCAGAATTCTGGGCCATCAGAATCTTCCCTGGATAATTATAAAGCTCTGCTTACCCAGACAATCTGAGTTTATTGGTCTCTGGGAGGGACAAAAGAAAAATGTGGGGGAAAGGTCGAGGAGATGGTGTGAAAGAGGACCCTGGGGAAAGGGACTGAAGCAGGCCTTCTCTCGGTGCTGGGGGAAATGAGCCCTACTCCTCTTTTGTTCCTGCTCCAAGTTATTTGGCATCCTTTTCTTCTCTTTTCTTGATGCTATTAAACTCCCTCGGGGTGGAATGATAGTCACAACAGCCAATTAGGGGGACACTGAAGGGAGAAGGGCCTCCAGTGACAGCTCCTCCTCTGTCCACAGAGAAACAGTCACTTCCCTGGAAGTGGTTGTAATTGGCCTTCTCCTTTCTTCCCGTCTCCATCCTCCCCATCCCGGCCCTCTCAATCAAGCTCCTTGGCCTGAAGCTAACAAATTACAGGGACCAGAACAGCACACATAGGCCCCCACGCAAGTGGTTTGAATTAACGTGCAGCCAAACCCAAATCTTCTTCTGGGATCAGCCAGTGCTTGTCCCCAATCCCCACTTGCACCAGAGTGTTTTTCAAGGTGTGCGCTTAGACCACCTGCATCAGGCTCTCGTGGAAGCTTGTTAAAAAGGCAGATTCCTGGGAGCCTCCCAGATCCTCTAAGTCAGAAGCTTTTAGGGTGATGCTGGGAAATCAGCATTTTTAACAAGCTCCCCTGGTAATTCTTGAATATGATCTCATTTGAAAAGCACAGCCCTCTCATTTGCCAAGTGCATTTCCATAGATGGCCAGGCTCAAACCCCAGGTTCTCGAGAGATTTGTTTCCTTATGTCATTTTCTGTGCTGAGCTGTTGTCTAGCATCTAAAACAGTAAGTCCTCTGTTAAGAAGACCTGAGAAACCAGAGTCAATTTCCCTGACAAAGGTGACAATGAAAAGAAAATCACACATGCTTAAAAAAAAGTTAAGACCAGAATGTAGTGGAGGATGGAGAGACTTAGTCTAAGCTGAATCTTTGTCACAAGGCCTGGAGCAAGACTGGGCTCAAATCTGGTTTTGTCATTTTTGCCTCAGTCTTTTCATCTGTCAAATAGGAGTAATAAATTTACCTCATAGGGTTGTTGTGATAATTAAATGAGTTAATACAGGTTAAGTGCTTAAAATAGCACCTGGGTCAATGATAGCAGCTAATTAACCAAGATGGCAGAGGGTGGCATGTTGATTACCCACAATTCAATAAATCCATTGTGAGTCTCCAAGTTATAGTTTGTAGAACTTAAGTTCTACTATCATCCTTTTTGTCTTCAATAAAGATGTAAGAAAAAATTAACAGAACCAAATGTTAAGAAAAGTCACAATGTATTTACACAGGGATTTCTCAGTTTTAGCACTAGTGATATTGAGGCTCTGGTAATTGTTTCTTGGGGCTTTCCAGGTGCCTCTGTGGTAAAGAATCTGCCTGCCAATTCAGGAAATTCAAGAAATGTGAGTTTGATCTCTGGGTCTGGAAGATCCCCTGGAGAAGGAAATGGTAACCTACTCCAGTATTCTTGCATGGAAAATCCCACAGACAGAGGAACCTGGCAGGTTATAGTCCATGGAGTTGCAAAGAGTCAGACATGACTGAGCGACTGAACATACAGTTATTTCTTGGGAGTCTGGGAACTTTCCTGTGAATTGTAGATTTTTTCACCAGCATCAGTGACCACTACCAGTAAGAGCCACCCCTGCCCCACTTGCAACAACTAGTAATGTCTCCACAAATTCCCAAAGATCTCCTGAGGGCAGGGATGAAGCAAAATCACTCCTTGCTGGGAACTGCCTTATATTCATTAGTTTACATTTTCAGAAATGTCCACAAAAATTATATTCTCTCATTTTCTAAAACCTCTCTAAGGTAGGGAATGCAAATAATCTATCATTGCTCCCAGTTTACAAATTAAATGATACTGAAATTAGGCAGTTTGCCCATGGCCACCTACCTTGTTCTCAGGATGGTTATGCTCCCAGTTTAGTCCTCAACTGTGGGGCCCGAAATGCTGCTGCTGCTATGTCGCTTCAGTCGTGTCCAACTCTGTGCGACCCCACAGATGGCAGCCCACCAGGCTCCCCAATCTCTGGGATTCTCCAGGCAAGAACACTGGAGTGGGTTGCCATTTCCTTCTCCTGGGGCCCTAAATGGGAAACCTTAAAAAGAAAGGGGCAAGCTTTGCGATTGGAAACTAAGATGGCGCCTGGAGGAAGAAATGGGGTCGTGGTCTATGTTGTTTGTCAAAGTTGTTGATTGGCTCTCTTGATTTCCATGCACGTGGACAGCGCATGATCACCATAGACTCCTGTTATAATGAAGGCACATGACGACTTGACCTTTAACGTGATTGGTGCAACTATGGAAAGTCTCTTGAAACACCCCACCCCCCACCCCCGCCCCAGCTTGCCTATATAAGCCGGGAGCTTGCAGTAACAAAGCGGAACTGCTCAGACAGAACTCCTGTCATGTCTGATTGTCTCTCGATCGCCTGGGGGCTGGGTTGGCTCGGATAGCAGGCTCACCTCTCCTTGGGACCCCCTCAGCTTTGCTGAGGGAAATTCCACTGTCTCTCTTTTTCTGCAGCTCCCCCCCCCACACTCAACTAATTGATGCCTTCCACATCTATGTCCATGAAGGGCAAAACTGTTGTATGCCAACTAAAGTCTTGTGATTTCTAGTGACCTTTCATCATTTTACTTTGACACAGGTTGAGTAAGCAAGTAATGTAAATTCAGTCTTGCCCTTTGTAGCATATTCTTCAATCATCTTCTTCCTAGAAACTACTCAATAATAATGAAAGAGGATTGATAGGCTCCTATATTTCAGGAATACGGTTCCTTATTCTTTCATTAGATGTTCATAGAATAGTGGCCTGTACATGCTGGTTACTGTGCTACCCATAAGGAGAATAAGATCATTAGGAAGGAGGAGCATCCCTTACAGAGCTCACCAGCTAAATGAGGATCAATCCCATATAGACAATGGCGATAACGTGGGCAAGATAAACAAGGCTGGTAAAGCAGGCAGGTATGAAAATGCTCTGAGTTGGAGGCACTGCAAGAGTCTAGATTTGATGGAATATTCTGTGTGAGAAGTGGCGGACATAAAGCTAGACAGGGAAGGACTGATCAGATTATAAAGGGGATCTGAAGTCCCCCTGGGAGCCTGGATCTTATCCTGTGGGTGATGGAGAGATTCTGGAAAGAGAGGCCTGACCACACAGTTTTAAGACAATGAGTCTGGCCCAGGCCAAAAAGGAGGAAAGAACAGAAAAGAGGGACACTTTGGTTCTGTATGAAATTAAAACCTCCAATGTTTACTGCCAATTTCTCCCCCCTTCAAAGATTCTAAGAAAAAGAATAAATCTTTAACAGCAGAAAAGATACAGCTGCTTTGGCCTACATGTAGAATCCTTTAATACTATCTTCTGCATGATATACATGTGTGTTTATTCAAGCCTCAGATTTAATTGGATTTAAATAAGAATCTGAGCACAATCACCCAAAAGGCCTGACAGAAATAGGAGAGTAGCAAGAGGTCAGAGAAGACACATCCTGTCTGTTCCTATGGAAAGTAGATTCAAGCCGTCCCCACCTGCCTCTTCCTCTCCTTGTAGTAAAAAGCCACTTTTTATATTCCTAAGCAACAAATACGCATTTGGAGAGCCTACACTCAGCAACTCCCATCCTCCCCTTCACCCCTAAAACCGGCAACCGAATGCTATAGTTTGCATTTATTTCTTTTGTTATCTACATCAAGCATGATTAAAAAAAAAAAAAAAAGTTGTGTTCTGCTCTTGACTTTCACAAAGCACTGCTTCATTCTCAATCCAACTATAAAGCTAAAGTACAGTTGGGATGCCGGCCATCATTTTGCAGCTTTAGTTTGGCATGCACACTTGTAGAGCTTGATTCTTTTCCTGTACTTACAGTTGGCTGCCTGCTCTTCGAGGAAGCTCTTAGCAGGTAAGGGTCACTCAGGTATTATGGCCTCATGTTCTAAGTATACAGCCTTCATATGCACACAGTTAACTAGATCTCTTTTAATCTTGGAAATGAATTATGCTTTTGGGGGGGGCGGGAAACAGGGTTGTAGAGGAGAGACTAGCAGAGCCAGTGTGGCAAGAAAGGCATCTGGGGGTTTGAGGCTACGGTTGCTTACTGATTACCATGCAAGTGTCCAGTACTGTAGCTTGTGTGATGGCCAGTGCTATATTCTGCACAAGCGGAATGTCAGCCCTGGGTGTAACTGACTCTAAGGTAGAAGGTAGTTCTGCCCCACGTGCACTCCTTGAATGAAGAGAGAAGGGAACTTTTTCTCATAGGAAGAGTCTTCACTTTATGACTGAGAACCTTGACTATAAAATTAGTTGAGAATTCACCTTGATTTTTCTTTGCCAGTTTCTAAAGTCCTCCTGATCACTCTACAAATCCTTTTGAATCCTTGTTCTTGGAAGAGTTGTGCAAATAGCTGTCAGAGAGATAAGGATAACCTCATAATTATGAGTGTGGAAAAGAACGCTTTTCCTATGAGTGTGAGAGAGCAAACAAAAGGGAAGAAAGAGAAACAGTGCCCAGCAGAAATGCAGGAAGCAATACTTCCAACAATGTTCCTGTCCCCACAGCCTTTCAATCAGCTTTATGCATTTGGGGATGCCAGGGCATATTGCTCTAATAATAATAATAAATACTGCGGAGAAACAAAATAAAATTGTTTAGGACTGAGTAGTGGAAGAGAACTCAAGCCTGAGATTAATCCAGCTTTCATGCCAGTGTAAGTGGCTTTGCAGGGAAATGAGGAAGAATATTGGAGTATTCTGCTCTCTCGGAACTTTCAGGCACAGCAGTGGCTGTTTTTTCTAGAATGCTTAGAGAAAACTGTCTTGTCCAAAGCAAAGCCCACCTATAGCTATCGATTTTCCTATATCCTCTAGCCACTAATTAAAAATTAGAATCAAAATAGCAAGAGAGTAATTAAAGAAATAGTTCTCCAGATGTAGTAGGCCATACTATACCAATTCTGAACACCAATTCTATCTTTTTCTTAAAAAAACCCTTGAATTTTGTTTGAATGTGTATCTGCCCCTTACCCCTGCAGGAGAAATCCAGATCAGTCAGCAGTATCCAATAGAAATACAAAGTCATGTATGTAATTAAAAATGTACTAGTAGTCAGAAATTTTTAGAAAGTAAGAATAAACAGATAAAATTCATTTTACTATTTTATCTAACATATTATATCAATATATAATAAATATATAAATTATTAATGAGATGCTATGTAATTTTGATACTAAATCTTTGATATCCAGAGTATCTTTTTCACTTGCAGTGCATTTCATCTTAGACAAGCCACATTTCAAAGTGCCCAGCAGCCTTATGTGGCTAGCAGCCACCATATCGATCACTGATGGTCTAAGTTGACTGTATTCCCTTGGTAACTGTAATTCGTCTGTTGCCTAAGGTTCCCAGCCAGGCTGACAGCAGAGTGGGCAGAATTTCTCTTTTTTCTCTCCTCCTGCATAGAAGAAGAAAGAATAAAGGCCTGGTTATCACTCTCAGCCTTCTTGGTATTACAAGGGGAGCTAGTCTTTGGATGACATTCACCATGAAATCAGCAGAGAGGAGAGAAAGGAAGAACCTAGGGTTTTGGTGACATTACTGGGCTCCTTATCAAAGTTGGAGTTTGCCCCACCTCTGGGCTTTAAAATTTATTGAGGCAATATTTGTCCTAATGGTTTAAACTGTCATGTGTTACTTTCAGCCTAAAGAATCCTAACTATATACAACTTGAAGCTGGTATGTGGTCATTCTTTGGCTTATTAACACTTACCTCCATTTTATGAGGGGCTTCTCTGATGGCTCCATGTGTAAAGAATCCCCCTGCAATGCAGGAGACTCGGATTCGATCCCTGGGTTGGGTTCCTGGAGGAGGAAATTGCGACCTACTCCAGCTTTCTTGCCTGAAAAATTTCATGGATAGAGAAGCCTGGTGGGCTGCAGTCCACGGGGTCACAAGGAGTTGGACATGCCTGAGCACACAGCACATAGCACACAGGGTTATGAAGGGTGGAAGGAGAGCTAACTCACATGGAAAGCACTTGAATTCACTGCATTACATATATTTAACATGTACAACATAACAGCCATATGTGTCAGTAAGAATCATCAGCAAAGCAGTCATGTTCACTTTCTGTTCCAGAGTCGGGCATCTGAATTCTGAGAGTGAACAAATCCTAAGGGGGTGGGGGTGGGGGGGGGAAACCAACCTTACACCAGATTTACAAGAAAAGTTATCTTTACAAATCTATGTGAACTACAAAGTTACAAAGATGAAGGGAGAACTGTTCAATAAAACTAAAGCCAACCTTTCTCAAAGAGATACCTTTAGAAGTGTGGTTCTATTTTAAGTTTCCCACAAAGTGCTAATTAGAACATTCATTTCAATTAGAATTAGATTGCACTTCAGGAAGTGAAGTATTAAATGACCTAGCACATTTTTATGTTTCCAAATGCTGAAACTCCCAGCTTTGGAGGACAACGAGTCTTAATGATAATTTATTCCTCTCTCGTCCCCATTATTGCTAGATAGCTGGGAGCCCGAGATGCTTACTGGTCTCTGGGGACCCCAGTGTGGGAGTTTTTTGAAGAGGATACCAATTAGCCAGTTTGGTTTCACAGAAGCAAAGATTGCCCTGAGGTGAAAAACTCTGCCTCCTAGGGCACACCCTTGAACTTAAACTGTCTTTATTGCTAATCACTAGAAGCCGGCAAAGAATTCCGCCCGTCTCTCATCATTTCATTATCTCCACTCTTCAGCCTGAAAGCGTATACTTTCTCTTATTCCGAAAGCAACAATAAAGGCAGCAAATTTACCATATACATAAAAGAGAACGACTACTTTCTACTAGTTTTAGTAGCTACTGCCTCCAAAAATTGCCTTAGGTCACTTAAAGTTGACTGCCCCTGGAAATAAATATCGGAAGGTTTTACATAAGTAATGGGCATTTTCAGGACAGCATAATTACCTGAGGCTCCAGGAAAGTGATAAGCAGCAGCCCCAAGGTTACTGAATAATATGTGGTTGCACGTTTGACTCATACATAGGTAGAAAAAGGAACAAAAAGTCAACCATCATGTAAATAACAATTTTATTCCCCCCGTAGCCATTCATTTAATTGCTTCATTCGGCACGATTTGGAGACACCGTTATGTGTCAGGCACCATACTAGGCACCTACGATCTTATGAGTGAAACAGAAGATATCTACCTAGAGGTAGATGCTCCCTTCTGGTTATGGCACGTGCAGAAGGGCATGGAGAATGGTGAATGAGCGTGTTAGTTAACACTGACTGCAACTGCCTGGTCTGGCCAGGTAAGTAGCCACTGGCAGGAATTCTCTTAAAACAGGAGGTACTGATAAAGAACGTGGAACCAATGAGCTGCCACCAACTGGTAGCATTCGAGAACGGTCAAAAGGAAAGAGAAACTGCCAGTACATATGTCCTACCAACCTCCCAGAATCCTTCTTATTGAACTCCATCTTGATTGAGCAATGCCAATCATAAAACATTCATAGAGTAGTATCCTAGTCTTGTGGGAGTTCAGACTCTGGAGCAGGACTCCCTGAGTTTGAAACCCAAGGTCTGCTATTACCAAAGGTATAACTCTGGTAAGTTGCTAAACCCCTCTGTCCCTCAGGTCCTTCATATGTAAAATGAAAATTTTTATATAATTTTTATGCATGTGTATAGGGATACATGTATATAAGTTTATAGAGTTATTATGAGTATTAAGTAAATTAACTTTTTAAATTTTGTTTTAGTTGCTAAATTGTGTCTGACTTTTTTGTGACCCCATGGACTGTAGCTACCAGATTCCTCTGTCCATGGGATTCTCAGGCAGGAATGGGTAGTGGGTTGCCATTCCCTTCTCCAGGGGATCTTGCTGGACCAGTGATTAAACCCAGGTCTCCTGCGTTTGCAGGTGAGTTCTTTACCACTGAGCCTCCAGGCAAGTCCAGTAGCATTACGCCTCTATATAAATGGAATTGCATGTTACTTGATGATATGATTTGAACATCAGTAAGTAAAGTGATATTTGAATATAATCAAATTTTCCTTGAAATTCCTCAGGAAGGTACCTTTTGGGAGACCACAGCACATCTCTCAGTACGTCTGCAATGTCAATTTTTCTTTCATATTGGAACAAAAATTCCTTTTTCCCTGATCAAACACCAAGTACGATATAGTAACTTTATGTGTAAGGACTACATCATTAAAAAGGTCATGTTTTTAACCACTAACTTCACGCTGAGAAGGTACTCAGGAACTGATCTAGGGAAGAGTAAAGTCCTGTCTCATACCTTCTTACAACTGTATCCAGTTATTTGCTTGACCAGCTTTTCAGCCTTCTTGTCTCTGCTCAAATGTCATCTTCTCAATGGGTTCCGCTCTGTCCAACTGTCCACTACCGGACACTGTACGCCTATCAATTCCTTAGCATTTCAGAGATTAAAAAGACCAAGCTCAATTGTTTTGCTTTCTATGGTCAGAGAGAGAGAGCTATGCAGCTCACACAAGAAGAGAGCAGACTCTTAGATTAATCTTGTATAGTGTGGGGCAACATAAAGTTTAAGGATTGGCAGAATTTCAGAGGCATGGATTCACTGTAGATACAAGATTACTCTAAGAGACTACTGTCTTTTTCTAACAATGTGTGACTTTTCTCTTACCCTACAGTCTCAATCTGACTTATCCTGCTCTGACCTTCCCCTCCCCCATTGTTACTTATCACCTTCTAAGGTAATCGATATTTACTTATCATGCTTACTGTATATTTTCTGTTCCCCTTTTGCTAGATCATAAGCTCCACAAGTCGAGTATTATTAGTTGTTTTGTTTCCTGATAAATCCCAGTTTTCTAGAACACTATTGGCACAGATTGAGCACACAATAACTATTTGTTGAATTACTGAATGTTTAAACAATGTCCACTCCAAGCAAAAGTGAAAAAGACCAGTAAAGATTATTTATATACTTTTCCCTTCCTCCCTGTACGGTCTTGTCCCACAAACAAATATGTCTTGTACTGTGATGCCATAATGATATACTAGGAACATGTTTTAGTTAACTTTTTTATTCTCATGGGTATATAGTTTTTTAGTTTAAATCTCTTTTGAGGGTCATTCCAGCTTGGGGGACTCATCTTCAAGAAAAAAGAATACATAATTATAAATCCAAAAAGTTGCTTGAAAACAGCCCATGCAAATGGACTTGACTCTTCAGCTTCATTCATTCCAGCTCTGCTGATAGAGATACAAGGCATCACTCCCTTCTCATATCATTTTGGAAGGAATTTCAGAGAGTAGAAAATTGGAGAAATAGTGTTCTAGCATAAGCTATGATGTCAACAATAGATAAGATTAAACCCAGGGATTGAACCCACGCCTCCTGCATTAGCAGATGGATTCTTTACCACTGAGCCACCATGGAAACCAGGGTCAAGAAACAACAGTTAGAACCAGACAAGGAACAACGAGCTGGTTCAAAATCTGGAAAGGAGTAGACAAGGCCAAATATTGTCAGCTGCTTATTTAACCTGTATGCAGAATCCCTCACGTGAGATGCCAGACTGGCTGGATCACAAGCTGGAATTAAGACTGCTGGGAGAATTATCAACAACCTCAGATATGCAGATGATACCACCCTTATGGCAGAAAGCAAAAAGGAACTAAAGAGCCTCTTGTTGAGGATGAAAGAGGAGAGTGAAAAAGCAGGCTCAAAACTCAACGTTCAGAAAACTAAGAGCATGGCATCCAGTCCTACCACTTCATAGCAAATAGAAGGGGAAAAGTGGAAACAGTGATGGATTTTACTTTCTTAGGTTCCAAAATCACTGTGACTGGTGCCTGCAGCCATGAAATTAAAAGACATTTGCTCCTTGGAAGGAAAGCTATTACAAACCTAGACAGTGCATTAAAATTCAGAGACATCACTTTGCTGACAAAGGTGTGTATAGTCAAAGCTATGGTTTTTCCAGTAGTCATGTACAGATGTGAGACTTGGAAGGAAGACTGAGCACTGAAAAACTGATACCTTCAAATTGTGATGCTGGAGAAGACTCTTGAAAGTCTCTTGGACAGCAAGGAGATCAGACCAGTCAATCCTAAAGGAAATCAACCCTGAATACTCACTGGAAGGACTGTTGCTGAAGCTGAAGCTCCAATACTTTGGTCAGCTCATACGAAGAGCCAATTCATTAGAAAAGACCCCGACGCTAGTAAATATTGAAGGCAAAAGGAGAAGAGGCAGCAGAGGATGAAATAATTAGGCAGCATCATTGACTCAATGGACATGAATTTGTGCAAACTTGCAGAGAGAGTGGAGGACAGAGGAGCCCGGTATGCTACAGTCCAAGGGGTCTCAGGGTCAAACACAAGCTCAGCAACTGAGCAACAACAACAAAGAGAAAAGCAAAGAAAAAAATGTAATTTGATTCTTTCAATATAATACAAATTAAAGTGATTTACCTGATCATTTAGGTTAATTACAATGAAGCACAATATGGATTACACATGCAATTAGTTTGATGGATTAACTTCGGCTGCCATGGAACTTGCACTTGATTCTATGCTGAGTCAAGGAGCTCCTTCAGTTTCTGAGAATCAACTCAAACCTTTCAATATTTTTCTTAAACCAAAGGAAGGCTGGAATAGAGTTACGATGTATGGGGCATATGGGCTTCCCTAGTGGCTCAGATGGTAAAGAATCTGCAATACAGGAGATCCAGGTTCCATCCCTGTGTCGGGAAGATCCCCTGGAGGACAGCATGGCAACTCACTTCAGTGTTCTTACCTGGAGAATCCTATGGACAGAGGAGCCTGGTGGGCTACAGTCCATAGAGTCGCAAAGAGTCAGTCAGACAAGACTGAAGTGACTTAGAATGCACATCCGTGCGAGACAAGTCGTAATCACAGGGAAGTGAAGTGAAGTGAAGTGAAGTCGCTCAATCGTGTTCAACTCTTTGCAACCCCATGGACTGCAGCCTATCAGGCTTCTCCGTCTATGGGATTTTCCAGGCAAGAGTGCTGGAGTGGATTGCCATTTCCTTCTCCAGGGGATCTTCCTGACCCAGGAATCGAACCTGGGTCTCCCGCATTGCAGGCAGACACTTTACCGTCTGAGCGAACAGGGAAGCCCAAATCAGAGGGAAAGGAGATGCTAAATACACTAACAGTATTTATAGGCTCAAATGACCTTTCATTCATCTCCATCCAGCACTGCATTGTCTGTTCAATCAGGTGATGCTTTGTTTAGTAACTTGATTGATCTAAGCTTTCCCAACTATACTATGAGCTTCATAAAAGCAGGGGCCCCTTCCAAAGTGCTTCCTGCTCTCTCCCCTGCTTTGGAACCATGTCTGGAACATAAAAGGGCTCAGTTAATAATTGCAGTGTGGATTTGTTTTATGAATGAATACATGATTTCAAGAAAAGTTGGCTCTGCTTAGAATCTTTCACTTGGCAGAGCATCTCCCTATTCTTCTTTTATTTATTTCTACATCAGTAAGTCCTTGTCTTCTTATGCCCAGGGCTGGAAGATTTAAATCCCTTTATGGGAAATTCCCTAATAGCAGCTGCCATAGTCGGAACTAATTTGACCATCAAGACATGTAGTCTATATTTTGTCCTACTTATCACTTCATTTTTGTTGTAATAAATAATAAATGCAGAGAAAGAGAAATGAAAAATATTACAATGTACTCTCTTTACCTAACTTGGGCATACATTAAGTCTAAAACATTTGATAGTCTTCAAGAAGGAAATTGGCAACTTATGTTGTCTGAAGTTGGTGCTTTTGTTTATTTGACACATTTTCCACAGTCAGGTTACCAAGAGGTCCCAGGGTGAGAAATGTTTCTCCTTCCTGAGTTCAGTAATTCTGTCATCCAAAGTTCTGAGAGTTGTAACACTTGCTTTTGATTGTTTGGCTAGAAGTTTTTTGAAATGTCCTTTCTATTTTCAGAATGTATATTTAACATTAGAAAGCCTGCTGGTAATTGTGCCAACAGTTAAGCTATTATTTCTTTTTAAAGGGCCTATTCTATTGCATGTGCCGATTAAATGTAACTTCTTTGTAACTTGAGTTCAAAGGGCCACCTCTCCTTTCACCAAATTGCAGTGACTTTGGAATGCAGTGAATTCATGACCGGTTTTATTTCCATTAAGCCTGGCCCAGGACAAGTTTCCTCTTTAACAGCCCCTGTCCTTTGTTGTCATCCATCTCCTGAGTGTCTTTCTGATGCCCAGCTTTGTATTTCCTGCCATGAACTTTTCCTGGGATCAGCCAAGCATACGTTCCATCACTGAGGGGAGCTGATGAGAATTATCTATAAATGTGATTATGGATGATAATAAACTCTTCTCAGTCACGATGCTGCAGCTTAGCAGGAGACTTTTAAAATATTATCACTTTGCAGACATAGCATTTTAATAAGTACACATATGGTTTCATTCAATACTGACAACCCTGTGAAGGAGGAGACGTGGCTAGAAATAGTATCCTGATTTTTGTAGATGACAACATTATGGTTTTGAGGGGCTACAGAATTTGCTGGTGGTAACACTATAAGTAGAACATCTGAACAAAAACTAAGCTGAGTCAAGATACTCTTGCCTCTTTGCACCACCAGGTTGCCATCATATGGGATGACCAGACAAAATTTTAAGCAACTGAGATAGCCAAGAGGAAGACCTAGGGGGTACATCAATTTCTTAGTGCTTCCTGGATAGCCCTTCCCAATCCTTAGAGTTCTCTTCTCTTAGAGTTGCTTCTCTGACTCTGCAATCCTGTTCTCCCCCTCCCTGTCAAACAGAGTCTTACTGTTTCCTAAGCAGATTCCTCTTTCTCTGTTTGTACCTTGGAGCCCCCACAATTTTTGATCCTTTTCTTTCTTCACTCTATATTCTTTACATGTAGCATCTTAGTATTTCCTTGACTTTAACAACCACCTTGAGGTTGATGACTTTATAAACCAAATCTTGAGCGTACATGAGTCTCTGCAAAGAACTGGGCTGGTGCAGCAGTTGCCTGCTGGGCAGTTTTGGATATACAATTATTACTCTAACAAGATATGGCCAATTCATTCACTACGTACAGAATGAATGTTTAGAGCTGCATTTGTGCCCCACCTCTGTTCACATGTTAAAGTCCTAACCCCCTAGTGTGATGGTATTAGGAGGCGGGGCCATTGCAAGCTGAGATAATGAGGATGGAACCCCTCCCCCCACACCTAAAGGGACTAGTGCTTCTGCAAGGAAAGGAAGGGACACCAAAACTTCTAGAGATGGCTGGATGGCATCACCCACTTGATGAATGAGAGCTTGAGTGAACTCTGGGAGATGGTGATGGACACGGAGGCCTGGTGTGCTGTGATTCATGGGGTTGCAAAGAGTCAGACATGACTGAACTACTGAAATGAACAGAACTGAACTAAACCTCTTCCATTGCCTGCCCTGTGAAATTCAGACTGCTATAAGGTGGTTTCTCAATTTCATCTTTGTAATCCCCCTCACTCCCAACCCAGCACCCATATAAACCATGTTGAGCTACTTGCTGTCTGATGACACTCTGCCTTGACATAAGCACTCCTTTCCTGTAATGCCTTCCTTTCCTTGCCTGTCTGACAAATCTGTTTATCTTTGAGGTTTCTCCTCTAGAATCATCCCCTCTAGGAGGTTTACCCTGACACTCCAGGAAGAGTTTAGTTATAATGCACCCCATATCTTATAGAACAGAGCTTCTCAGTGTATCAGTGGTGAGGGACTAGTATTTTATTTCACTCTAACCTATCATGGACTAAGAATTTTATGAAATGCAATACAAATAAATTAATAGAAAAATGCTAGAAATAAAAGATATAAAACACAATCTCAATTTTTAATAATTAGATTCAACAGATAGCAGGTTACTCTGTCAATGTACTATGAAAGATTTAAATACTTTCAATTTCTGTACATATCTTACCACAATAAACAACTTGTAGACTAGCAGTGGTGCACAGATCATACTTTGAGTAGTACTTTATTGAGGACTATTAATACTACATTTGTATTTTAAACAGATATCAACTGTTTCCTTCAGAGCAGAGACCATCCCTTACTGATCTTTAGGCCAGAACACATATCAAGGTCTCTAACACTCTGTATTTGCCCAGTGAATAGGGGAAGATGATCAGGCCACGGTGAACCAGCTCAAGTCTGTCTTTTGCAATGACTTGTGTCTTTCCCTCTATGGGACATTCTGCACTTTGGATTCTTACAAGTCTTTTTTTTTTTTTAATTAACCGAACACTTTTTTTTTTAAACTTTACAATACTGTATTGGTTTTGCCATACATCAACAGGAATCCACCATGGGTGTACATAAGTTCCCATTCCTGAACCCCCCCACCCACCTACCTCCCCATACCATCCCTCTGGGTTATCCCAGTGCACCAGCCCCAAGCATCCTGTATCCTGCATTGAACATAGACTGGCTATTCGTTTCTTATACGATATTATACATGTTTCAATGCCATTCTCCCAAATCATCCTGCCCTCTCCCTCTCCCTCAGAGTCAAAAAGTCTGTTCTGTACTTCTGTGTCTCTTTTGCTGTCTCGCATACAGGGTTATCATTACCATCTTTCTAAATTCCATATATATGCTTTAGTATACTGTATTGGTGTTTTTTGTTCTGGCTTACTATATACATGTTTCAATGCCATTCTCCCAAATCATCCTGCCCTCTCCCTCTCCCTCAGAGTCAAAAAGTCTGTTCTGTACTTCTGTGTCTCTTTTGCTGTCTCGCATACAGGGTTATCATTATCATCTTTCTAAATTCCATATATATGCTTTAGTATACTGTATTGGTGTTTTTTGTTCTGGCTTACTTCACTCTGTATAATTGGCTCCAGTTTCATCCACCTCATTAGAACTGATTCAAATGTATCCCTTTTTGATGGCTGAGTAATACTCCATTGTGTATATGTACCACAGCTTTCTTATCCATTCATCTGCTGATGGACATCTAGGTTGCTTCCATGTCCTGATTATTATAAACAGTGCTGCAATGAACATTGGGGTGCATGTGTCTCTTTCAATTCTAGTTTCCTTGGTGTGTATGCCCAGCAGTGGGATTGCTGGGTCATAAGGCAGTTCTATTTCCAGTTTTTTAAGGAATCTCTACACTATTCTCCATAGTGGCTGTATTGCATTCCCACCAACAGTGTAAGAGGGTTCCCTTTTTTCCACACCCTCTCCAGCATTTATTGCTTGCAGACTTTTGGATCACAGCCATTCTGACTGGTGTGAAATGGTACACAAACACATGAAAAGATGCTCAACATCACTCATTATCAGAGAAATGCAAATCAAAACCACAATGAGGTACCATTTCACACCAGTCTTACAAGTCTTTACTCAAGATGAGACCAGAAATACTTGCAATCATCCAAAGGGTAAGAAACACATAAGCTTAATATTTTCTGTTTTATTCTCCATTGACTCCGAGGAGGGCCTATCACAGTCTTTGCTGGAAAGAATAAAGAGATGGGCATAACACAGAGTGGGAAACGCAGGGACTCCTTCTGACATGGGCGGAAGTACTCCCTCACCATGCCTATCCCCTGCTTTCTACACAACTCCAGTCTCTCACCTCACTGTTTGAGTGGTTCCTTTGCAAGCACACAGCATCACCTCACCTTGTACACTGGAGGCCCTTCCTGAGCTCTGGCATTTATCCACCTTCCAAAGGACTACAGGCACAAGGCTGTGTGCATTGGACAAGGGAGAACAAGTAGTATTTATTATAGCACCACACAGAAAGTGACTTTCAATTGTGTTAGGTAATCCTGTTCTTAAAAAGTCCCTCTGCCCTCTCATTGGCTAATCCCTATTGTGGAGTTGGCCATTGTACTGGGAACCTGTCTTTTCAATAGATTCTTCTATCCTTCCTTAGGCTATTTCTAATTGCTTGTCTCTCACCCAAGAGTTTCCTGTTTCTTTCTTATGCAAAGCAGTTTTCTCTTTGGTTTTGTAATCTCCTTCCAAACTATTGGCTATGTAACTCAACAGCTACAAGTGAATATTGCAAAATATGTTATGGAATGCAGCCGAAATGCCTAATCTCAAGAAGGTGTTGGAGAAAACCAGTAGCAGCTTCAAAGCTCTAAGGAAGAAACCTTAATTTTGGGGATGAGCAGTAATGACTCTCTCTTTCCCTCTCCTTTTTCCATCTCTTTTCCTTCTCCCTCTCCTTACTTCTCCTCTTTCCCCACCTCCTCCCTCTCTCCCCTTTCCTGGATAAAAAGCTTCAGAGAAGCACAGGTAAGATAAGCTATGTACCTGAGAGAATGTGTGTCTCTCTGGTACATTTTACAGAAAAGGTTTATTCACTGTATATTAGTTCCTTGTATCTTTTTTATTGATTATTTAGGGATGATGAATCGTTAAAAGCTTAGTGCAAGTTGAGCTATAGTGCTTAGGAAAAGAGAAGTGATTTTAATGGTGTATTTATTTGAAATATACACATTCCGTATTTCTATTTGGTCTCTTAATTAATATTGACTTTCAACAGATACACACACCACACAAATATACATAAAGCAAGTTCATTTAGAAGATGACTCTTCTCACTGCTTTTTTAATACTTACTTAAAAAAAACTAATTTATTTTTAACTGGAGAATAATTGTTTTAAAACATTGTGTTGATTTCTGCCATACATCAGCGTGAATCAGCCACAGGTATACAAATGTTCCTTTCCTCCTGAATTTTCCTCCTATATGCTTCAAATAAATTGAAATGTAACCCATACAACGTAAAGTTCACATTCCGAAAGCATAAGATTCTGTGGCCTTTAGTATATTCACAACATTGTGCAACCATTGACACTATCTAATTCCAGAATACTGACATTATTCTGAAAAGAAATCTCATACCTTTTAGCAGTCAATTCCCGAGGGAATGAATCAGCCACAGGTATACAAATGTTCCTTTCCTCCTGAATTTTCCTCCTATATGCTTCAAATAAATTGAAATGTAACCCATACAACGTAAAGTTCACATTCCGAAAGCATAAGATTCTGTGGCCTTTAGTATATTCACAACATTGTGCAACCATT
Source organism: Madoqua kirkii (assembly GCA_006408675.1). NCBI lineage: Eukaryota > Metazoa > Chordata > Mammalia > Artiodactyla > Bovidae > Madoqua > Madoqua kirkii. Next base: position 23,653 of record SJYC01136209.1, read on the forward strand.
GACACTATCTAATTCCAGAATACTGACATTATTCTGAAAAGAAATCTCATACCTTTTAGCAGTCAATTCCCGAGGGAGGAGGAGATTGGGAATTGACTGCTAATAGGTGTGAGATTTCTTTTCAGGATAATGTCAGTGTCCTGGAATTAGATAGTATCAATGATTGCTGACAAAGGTCCATCTAGTCAAAGCTATGGTTTTTCCAGTAGTCATGTATGGATATGAAAGTTGGACCATAAAGAAAGCTGGCTTTTGAACTGTGGTGTTGGAGAAGACTCGAGAGTCCCTTGGACTACAAGGAGATCCAACCAGTCAATCCTTAAGGAAATCAGTCCTGAATATTCATTGGAAGGACTGATGCTGAAGCTGAAGCTCCAATACTTTGGCCACCTGATGTGAAGAACTGACTCACTGGACAAGACCTTGATGCTGGGAAAGACTGAAGGCAGGATGAGGAGGGGATGACAGAGGATGAGATGGTTGGATGGCATCACCGACTTGATGAACATGAGTTTGAGCAAGTCCTGGGAGTTGGTGATGGACAGAGAGGCCTGGTGTGCTGAAGTTCGTGGGGTCGCAAAGAGTCGGACATGACTAACTGAACTGAAATGAAGTCTTTATGTATTCTTCTGGATATTCATATAAATGGAATTAAATGACACATAGCCTTTGGTGTCTGACTTCTTTTCTAAATATAATGTTCTCATATCATCCATGTTTTAACACCTATTAGTACTTCATTTCTTTCTGTGGATGATCAGTGTTCCATTGTAAGGATATGCTACATTTAGTTTTTTCATTCAGCTGATATTAGAGTTGTTTCTACTTTTTGGCTGTTATAAATATGCTATGAACATCTGTGTACAAATAATTTTTGTGCAAATATCTTTTCAATTCTCTTGGGTATATACATAGAAATGGATTTGCTGGGTAACTAACTTTGAGGAACTGTGAAACTGTTTTCAAAACAGCTGTACCATTTTACATTTTCACCACTTTATATAAAAGATTCTTTATTATCTAAGCCACCAGGGAAGCCCCCAAATTGTACTGGATGGAGTTAAATAGGCAAGGAAAACTTATTCAAGATTATTGCAAAAGGAGAAAGAGACTTAACACCAGAAAGAGTTGAGAATTCATAGCTAGAGGGTAGGTGGATGGAAAATCACTAAGAGGACGTGGCCTGGGTATCAAGGTGAGTAATTCTTGGCAAACTGTCTTGTCAGGATTCTTGCTGAATCAGGCTAATCAATTCTAAAAACATATAGGCCAAGGATGATGTCTAGTAGATGTGAGGGATCAGAGGAGTCTGACTTAAGTCTGATCAAGGAGGGAGTCTTTGTCACCCACAAGATATAAGTGTTCTAATTTCTTCATGTCCTCACCGACACTTGTTATTGTTCAGGTTTTTTATTATAATACCCTAACTTGTGTGAAGTAGTATCTCATTGAGGTTTCGATTTGCATTTTTTTTATGACTGAGGATGTTGGCATCTTCCTTTTAAATTGCATTATTTGTCTTCTTGAGTTGTAAGAATTTTTAATTGTAAGAATATATTCTGGAAAGTAGATCCTTATTAGATACACGAATCATTTTGTGAGTTGTCTTTTCATTTTTTTCATGGCATCCTTTGAAGCACGGAAGTTTTTATTTCAGTGAAGTTCAACTTATTTTTTCCCTGGTATCCTCATTGCCTTTTAAAGGTTACTTTTCACAATTAACTTACAGAATAATAATGTCCCCAAATATGAATATGCATTAGAATCACCTGGGAAATTATAAAAAATGAAGATTCCCTCAACCTGTGCCAACACACTCTGATTCAGCAGGTATGCCTGTGAATCCAGTCATCTGCATTTTTAAATAAGTTCCTTGAAAGATTCTCATGTATGAGGTTTTGGGACCACATTTCAAGCCACATTGTTTTCTAAGTAAAGTAAGGAGCTTAATCTAGAAATCACCTAGTTGAGACCCCTGAATTGGACCTACTCGTGTGTGCATGCACGCTAAGTCACTTCAGTCAGATCTGACTCTTAGTGATCCTACGAACTATAGCCCATCAGGCCCCTCTGTCCTTGGAATTCTCCAGGCAAGAATGCTGGTGTGGGTTGCCATGCCCTCCTCCAGGGATCTTCCTGAAGCTGGGACTGAGCTTATGTTTCTTAATGTCTCCTGCATTGGCAGGTGGGCTCTTAACCACTAGTGCCATCTGGGATGCCCCCTGGCTGTATAATCCTTTCCCCTTGAGCAGATGAAGCCTATGATTTGCTTCTATAGAGTATAGGAAAGGTGATGGAGGTCACTCCTGTGATTGTTTTCTTATATAAGATTCCATCTTAGTGAACTGGAGAGAGATTCTCCTGCTGACCTTGAAGAAGCAAATGGCCATGGTATGAACCACCAATGGAGAAGGCTGGGAACTGTGAGTGGCCTTCAGCTGATGACCAATAAGAAGCAGTGACCCTTAGTCCCACAACCACAGGGAAATAAGTCCTCCCAGCAACATGCATGAGCTTAGAAGAAGATTCTTCCCTATTCAAACCTCCAAATCAATCCAGCATTGTATTCTGATGAGATCCTGGGCAGAAGAGTCAGCTAAGCAAAACCCAGACTTGTGAACCACAGACAGAAGCCATGGCGTAAAAGGTGTTTTTTGAAGCTCTCAAATTTGTGACAATTTGTTACACAGCAATAGAAAACAAATGCGCTGCCCAAACCTGTACTTCTTAACCTGTTTTAGTCCATGCCCTCCATTTGATAAATGTAAAGTTACACATTAATCATTCCTTTAATGTTACCTAAAATACAAAGTAAAAAAAAATGCTTTGACCAGATAAAATAAAAGCAGTGATGTTACGGCTACTTTATTATCAAAGTATATACAGCTCTATTTCTAATTTGATATCTGCCTTAATGTCCAAAGAAATTTCAAATAGATGAAGTGACAAATCCCAAGTTACACAGTGAGTTTGTGACTGTCAACAGCATACTATGGCCCCTGGTCTAAGTAGTGCCTTTCATTTTCTTGAAGGAAGAGACCATGGTTAATCTGATTCTGATCACTCCTCCAGAGGAAAAATTGAGACAAACAGTCTGACAAAGAAACTTTTCTAGTTTGTAAATTATTAATAGGAAAGCTCTTATGATATAATATAAATACTAAATCATATATAATTGTACATTTAAAACGTAATCTTCATTAAAAAGATTAAAATGACCCCAAATGGCCTCTTGAGAAGCTCTGTTTCATAACAGCATAATTAACCAGCACAGTATGTGTTGGGGCTCAGACTGTCAAGAATCACTCTGGGGCACTATTTAAACATACACGTTCCTCAGCTTCTGAAGAGGGACTGGAGATTCAATACATAAAGTAAGTGCTCAGGTAAACTCTACAATGAAGCACGTTTGGGAGACTGGATAATACGAAATCTTTGTTAACTGATTAATTATCAGATAGACATATAAGATAGACATTCAATGGCTTAATTATTGCTAATATGCACACTTCTTTGCTGGGTTTTAGGGTAAGTTTAAGTGGAGAACATCTAGATTAAAACACACCATCAGTTAAGTTATGGAAGAAACTCAAAGCAAATGTGCTGAATTTATTATACAGCTGACTTCAAGTAACTTTTCTCTTTGAAAATAAGAACCAAGGAGGGATGAAAGCACTCATATTCATAATTTGGGGATTCAATTCACATTTTGGATTTATTACTGCTAATATTGTTAATGGACATGTCCCACTTATCCTGAGAGCAAGGCAAACAAAGGAGAATTGGGGACCTTGAGAATTGGCAAAGGAGATGAGACAGAAAAAATAAAGTGAAAGAAACATTCAATGGTTTCTCAACTTTTAATAAACTCTCAATATCAGAGTTTGAATCCCCTCTGGATATACTGAGACCAAAAGGAAGATTTAAGACATTCTCCACCCCCCTCCTGCTTCTTCCACTGACACACACAGACTCCCTAGACCTTGTGGTTAGCAAATAGGTCTTGCTCATTTTGATAAATTAGTTGCAAATAAATCAGAAACATGTATATTATACTTTCATATTTATGTATAGGGGAAAGGTGGAAATGTGGAAAGCACATTTGGTTAATGCTAGAGTTTAAACGTTTTAGAAATCATCTGTGGTGTTTTCAGAAAACAAAATGTTTTCACTCTGTCAACAGTCTAATGTCAACAAATTTGTGTGCTGTGTGCTCAGTCACTTCATACTCTTTGAGGCTCTACAGACTATAGCCCATCAGGCTCCTCTGTTCATGGGATTTTCCAGGCAAGAAAACTGGTACAAGTTGCTGTGCCCTCCTCTAGGGATCTTCCTTTCTCAGGGATCAAACTTGGGTGGCTTACATCTCCTGCATTGGCAGGCAGTTTCTTTACCACTCAGGCCACCTGGGAAGCCCCTTCAATATATAATACCTGCTGCTGCCAAGTCACTTCAGCCGTGTCCAGCTCTGTGCGACCCCATAGACGGCAGCCCACCAGGCTCCCCATCCCTGGGATTCTCCAGGCAAGAGCACTGGAGTGGGTTGCCATTTCCTTCTCCAATGCATGAAAGTGGAAAGTGAAAAGTGAAAGTGAAGTCGCTCAGTCGTGTCCGACTCTTAGCGACCCCATGGACTGCAGCTTACCAGGCTCCTCCATTCATAGGATTTTCCAGGCAAGAGTACTGGAGTGGGGTGCCATTGCCTTCTCAGATATAATACCTATTTAGCCTTAAACCCAAATTAACAGAAAGGTTCATATTGCAAAATAAGTAGCATTTTCACCAACCCATGAACACTGACTTGGCTGGTCACTACTGTTATCAGTGACTCACACACTACTGTTCAGTCCTTTCTTCCCCCACATAGTACATACAGGAATAACACAAAGGTGAGTTGTTCCAAGGTCAGTATATAACCCATTCTCACATCTTCCCAAGGTGTGTGAATCTTTGAGATGCAAATGATATATAGAAACTTGTCATACATTCTCCAATGTATGTTCTTAAAAGAAAAATCGGTAACACACAAAGTTAATACAATACTGAAATATAATATGCAATTCAAATCTTAGTTGTAGTTGGACAGCTAAGGTGACATTCTATAAAGAAGAACAGTATTTTATGTGGTACTATAAGACTCAATTTTTCCATTTTTAATTTGTCATGTAATATTATTTTTATATCCCACCCAATCAATTAGTAAAATTAGAGTATTTCCCTGAATTATCAGTTATTTTACCTATATAACATGTGTTTTAAAAATTGGTGAATTAATGCCAAAATAATCTATTAATTCTGAATATTTAATCACGATGCAAACACTTCAGGAATTTCAGTTATTGATGTTTAAAAAAATAAAGTGCAGCCCCCTTTTATATGGAGATTAGGTTTTAAATGACTATGTAAGACAAAAAGTTCATGAAGTCAACCCCTCCCATGGCCATCAAGGCCAAGATGCATTTCATCACACAGGACTGCTGTATGGTAATTCTTCAGCACAGTAGCATTTGTGAACTGCTGCACTATGCTCAAGGAAGGAGCAAAGGAGAGTTATTGTGCAGAGACTGCAATAACCAGATCCTTCCGTCTTTAAGATACCTTTGAAATTCCCGTGGACCAAAGAGGGAATGAGTAGGAGATTCTAGCGTGCTCCTCAGGCCTGCAGGCACTTTTTCCTTGACCCGCTTTTGCTGTTTGGCTTTTCTAACTTTATCATCTTTTAACAGACATGAGCTTTGAGGTAAGCTTTGGCTTAAACTTTGAGTTGATAGTGAGGCTACATCTTAGAGAAGGTCTGTTTCTAAAAGAACTCAGGAAAAGAGCATTTAAATGGGACTCTTGGGAGGGAAAACCAATGTAAGTGCTTGTTGTGTTACCACTTAGAGTGGAAAAGAAGTCCACGGAAGTAAGAAGTATTGCTGGCGGGGTTATAATCATTTTCATTAAGCAACAGACAACAGATAATTCACCCCAGAAATTGAATTCTTGTTAGGAACATGGTGAGACGAGGGTAGTCAGAAGATCAGAAGAGCATGCCTCAAACTGTCAAGGGCAGGTAATTATCTAGACTCTATTCAAGTGCATAGTGGTGGGGGTGGGTGAGCGGCCCTGAGACTCTGCACGTCTGACATCAGCAGATGCTGATGCTGCTGATCCCTAAGCCACACTGAGTTGCAGGGGCGTGGAACCAATACCCAGAGATTCCTAAACCACACTGTTCTGCAGGTGAAGATTAAAGGATGACAGCAATTACAAAACAAAAATCTACCAAGGAAACCAATGAGTTGATCTATTATCTTAATACACCATAGACAGCACTTAGGTTCTGCTTTCAGGCAGTTATTATCTTTCTTTCGCATTATCAAATCCTTTGTTCCACTGAAATCATATAAAAGATTTTCTTTAGGAATGGAGGCCAATATTGTGCTGATCGATTGAGGAGCTTGTGCACTGTGATGTTTTTTATGTCAGAGATGCTAATTGACAAGACAAAAACATCTTGTGTGCATGGGAGATTTATAAACTGTTTACATGAAGAAGCAACTTTGATTTATCAAGTTGAAATTATTATTCAAGTTTAAGCTTTACTTTTATGCTCAATGTAGTTATTTTTTGATTATGGACTTAGAGTGAGGCAAAAACATAAATAAAACTTCTGTTTTGATAAAGTGGTAAATGAAGGCAGTCACTCAATATATGAAAAGAACAGCAAAACAATAGTCCTCAAATTTATCAGAATTCTGTGCTTATGTGACTGAATTTATAAACTAGTTCGACCAGAACAGTTCATACTCCACAACGTTCTAACTTTTTAGAAGCTTTTCAAACAAAGTGATTCACAAACTCCAACTAACATGATAGAAAATTGTCAGAAAGATTTTGCTGATTCAGTTTTTCTGAAAACAGAATTATAGAGCTATTTTAATAAAGCTTTAAAAATTGGAGAAAACTCAACAGACCTTAAAAAAAACTTGCAAGAAAAAATGGAAATAATACGAAGAGAAAACAATAGAAGGATTTATGTATAACAGATATTAAGTGTATACTGTCATAAAAATTTGGGGGAAGAAAATCTATTCTGACAACTTCCAAAGTTAGATTGATTAGAAAAGTTTTGGAACACTACCAAGACCCATGAAAGGCATGGGAAATCGTTTAAAACAAAAGAGGGAAAAAATTTTTTTTTCAAGTTTTCCTCTGTATTAAAGAATATTACAACATAATAGCAGACCAAGAGTTTCTGGAGAGTTGCCATGTATTCCATGTAAGAAGAAATAACATACACCAGCATGCATAATTATAATAGATACCAGTTCAGCTAATCTTTTATTGCCAGTGTCAAGAGATTTGAAGAAATACCAAACAAGTTTCTTAGATCTGCTTTTTATTCTTGTGTGAAAAGGACTTGTAAACTGTTTTTGTAATATCTGATTAATAAACCTGATTTTCCCCCCTTTCCACCTTGCCTGCTATGAAAGTAAGTTAAAAAAGAGGTGATGGTTTTTATTGTGACCCTTTTGTTGGCATCCTTTCCTGGCAAAATGAATACTGCTGCTTTGCGTGCTTGTGCATAAATTGCTTGCGTGTTTTATGTCTGGCCTTAAGCACCATTGTTTTAAGATACATCCATGTTGCCGTGTGCATATTGAATCCATTGCTTCTGACAGTTTAAACTCCCAGTGATAGACTCCCATGTTGCTCCAACTCTCTGCCCCCACATATAATGCTGTGGTAGATGTCCTTATACAAGCTCTCCTGGATCTTGAGAGCAACTCTTTGGGATATATACCAAGAATGGAATAGCTGGAGGTTTCTAATGTAAGAGGTCTTCTCCAGATCACCTAAGACCATTTCAGTTGTATCCGCCACTAAGGTTTTATTTCTACAGCTTTAAAGAAGAATATAGTCTATCTTGGCTGGAACAGGGATCTTTAGGAATTTATTTACTGATTCTTTCATACATTCAACAGTTTATTGAATTCCTCCTATATATATTTGATGGTGTAAAGCTACAAGTCCTATCTTTTACCATAAGCTATTTTTAGGGATAGAATTTGAATAAAGCCAATCTCATTTCAAATCCCCTAGAGAGAATGAAAATAAAGGGAATATTGTCCCTGTAGGAAAAATATTACCTTGCTCTTTTGAGAATGGAAAATGAAGGAAAATAGATGTTATTCCTCAGAGAACTCACACACATGCTTCTTGATTTGTCAGTGGAAAATAGTTCCTTGGCAAGATGAGTCTCCAACTCAAGATTTTGACCAAGCACTTTTGGGTCCAGAGAGAGGAGGGGATACTCTGAGGCTCAGGCCGGAGAGAATGGGAGCTGAGCAGAAGGATCTGGAAGCAGAAGTTTATAGAAGGGCAGGGCTCTCCTTCCAGACACCATCTCTCCCTTTCCTTAGTACTTTCTCTAATACATCCTCCAGCAGAAAATGCGCAGGACAGGTCAGCAGGACAAGAATGAAGTAGCCTGAATGACTCCCATAGGAAGACAAGGAAGGCGAACTGGGAGGAGGAGGATAAAAGAACTAAGAACTCCTAAATCGGGGGTCTCAGCCTTCTCCAGTTTGGTATCTTATAAACATGAAAAGTATTTCAAGGATGTGTTATGAGAATGGTTGTTCACTTAATATCAGTTTTGAGGGAAATATGGGGCTTCCCTTGTGGCTCGGTGGGTAAAGAATCTGCCTGCAATGCAGGGGACCTGGGTTCTATCCCTCGGTCGGGAAGATCCCCTGGAGAAGGAAATGGCAACCCACTCCAGTATCCTTGCCTGGAGAATCCCATGGACAGAGGAGCCTGGTGGGCTACAGTCCCTGGGGTTGTAAAGAGTAGGAGACAAATGAGTGACTGACATTGAGGGAAATACTTAATAGCAAAAAGCTATCATGAATGTAGCAATACCTTAATTTGTATCTAACATTTTACAAATAAATACTAGCAGATAGTGTTTTTATTATTTTATGTCTGCTGGTTGCATGAGGAAAGCTCAGGTGTGTCTTGAGTAGTAACAGTGGGGTACTCTCAATTTCCTTTTTGGTGTTTCGATGCCAAAAGAAACCCAACTGCTTCTGTGTTCGTGGCGGCCTGACTCGTCTACAACTCTGGAGCCTCCAGCATGGAGCCTGGTGACTGCAGTTACACTCTGCCAGCCATCTGATGCTTCCTCCAGCCAGGTCACTGGGGATCAGGCCACTAGAGCCCTGCAGAGAGCCAGCTCTGGGGACTCCAGCACTGGGGCCAGGAGGGAAGAGTGGACTCTTCAAAGACAAGCTCGCTCACCAGGGCTTGCCTTGCAGGGAACTGGGTGGTGAGCGATGGCTTCCCCGGGGACTTGGCACTTCTGCAGGACCTTAGGGGATCTGGGCAGCACCAGCTAGGAGCCAGCCACCAGTGGGCATGGCTGCCATGTTCTGCTCGTGGTTGACAGAAACCCTGGTGTGTTATTGTGTATGCTAGTTGGAGGTGCTAGACCACACAGCCTATTTGTAGGGAGATTGCTGAAGCATGCTTTTCTGGCAAGAAACATGAGTGCACTCAGACTGCATATTTTCTCATCAGAAATAGCCTAAACCCTAGGGTTAATGCTTAATGAGCATTTGGATTGCAAATTCTTGTAATGATTTCTACCTGTCTACAAGGGACCATGTCTTGGAAACCACCATTCTAAACAACCCAAATCTGTGCCCCTAGTTGAGCATTTAATATACTACCTTGTATTGACATTCTAGGTTATATATATATTTTTATGTTCATATTCCTCCTCTCCTCTGTGTGGATTAAAAGAGAAATTATTACATTCTAATGCCCAGGATGTTTAGAAGCAAGAAAAATGCATGGCAGAGAACCTTGCTCAACAGAAAGAAAAAAAAATTATTAAGCCCCCAAGAAAAGTGCCAGGAACTGTGGGGCTTTTCAGCTATAGTAGACACTGAGGTTAACACTCTGACCTCTATTCCAGCCCCTTCCTTTGGGCAGCAAAAAGGCATGGTTTCTAAGCAGTTTAATCCCATCTAAGCAGTTTTATCCCATTCCCTCTCCTGTGAGGGCCTCTGGAAACCAGGTTTAAGTCAATCAGAACATTGCTATTGATATATATATACTATCTCACCTAATGGCTCATTGGATTTAAGCTGGGCATGAGACCTAAACTGGGCAATCCAACTGAAGAGAAAGATTTTTTTCCACTTTTTGAGGGATGGAGCCAAAGCTCTGGGCAGTAGACTAATGGAAGGATCTAGATCCTTGATGCCGTAGACCCATTAAATCAATCAACCAAGCCTAAACTGCATGGGGCAGATAGCCTTCACTCGCCCCACATAGCCATCATCTACCTTTCTTATCCTGCTCTTTGCTCTGAAAGGCTGACTTGTCTGGACCTGTGTGGATGGGCTGTCTTGTCCTATGGTTTCCAATTGACTATAACCAGTGAGGACGTAGGTGGGACATGAAGAGAGGGAGTATGTTTGAGGTCAGCATATTTATCCTGAGACAATATCCTGCTTGGGAATACCTTCTTCTGTGAGATAATAGGTTCCTTTACTATTTAAACTAGTTTGAGTTATGTTTTTAGTTATAGTAAAACATGTATAGTGATATATATGTTATCTCACATAAACCTTTGAGGAAGTCAGGTTAGTATTATTATTCCCATGTTAGTCTCAGGAAACCAAGGCCCAGAGAAGTTGAGTATCTTGGACAAGAAGCTGAAGAGGCACCTTTTCTATTTGTTTAAGTTTAGAAACTCACTGTTTACTAAATGCTCTATTATAGTATTATTGATTTGTTTTTAAAAATTATTAAACGTTTCAAATTTTTCTTAACTGAATATCATAATCAGAAAATAGACTCATCTCACCTTTCAGATAGGTTTTAGATCATCCCTGGATGCCATGTATATTTTCTTTCATGATTTAATCACCTTAAACAGAGAAGATTCTGAAATAAGCTAGAGTGCATAAACAGAGGAATCAGTTTGCCTTCTCTTAAAGGACATCCTGGGATATATCCTAAAAGCTTAAAAAAACCCTGTTCATTTAGAATTAATCTCAACTTATAGAATAGGTGCATGAATAGTACAAAGAGCATCTCTATATGCTCCATCAAGGTTATCCTATTGTCCATACTCTGCCCCAGTTACTTTTCCCATCCTCCTATCCTCCTATCTTTCCATTCTCCCTTCCTTTCATCCCCCCACTCCCTTTATCCTTCCCTTCCTTCCTTCCTTTATCCTCTGTTTCTCCCCTTTTATCTCCCATCTTACTCTCTCTCTCACATATATATATATATTTTTTTATTTTTTTCCTGAACTATTTGAGAATATATTACATATATTATGCCCCTTTACTTCTAAATACTTCAGTATGTATCTCCTGAAAACAAGGACATTCTCTTACATAATCACAGTACAGTTACCAACATCAGGGCATTTAATGTTAGATTATTTAATCTCTAATCATGCAGTGTTTTCAATTAGCCCAACAAATTCTTCATGGTATCCCCCCCTCTATACAGGATCCATTCTAAGATCACATGTTATTCTTTCATTGACTTTTATTACCTTGCATCTCTCTCACATATATATATATATTTTTTTTCCTGAACTATTTGAGAATATATTACATATATTATGCCCCTTTACTTCTAAATACTTCAGTATGTATCTCCTGAAAACAAGGACATTCTCTTACATAATCACAGTACAGTTACCAACATCAGGGCATTTAATGTTAGATTATTTAATCTCTAATCATGCAGTGTTTTCAGTTAGCCCAACAAATTCTTCATGGTATTCCCCTCTCTATACAGGATCCATTCTAAGATCACATGTTATTCTTTCATTGACTTTTATTATCTTGTCATTTGTGAAGCCTCCAGCCTCATTTCTCCCTTTTAAATAAAATGCTCCAAAATTATCTTCCTGATGCTTCCTCATGATTAAATTCAATATTATGCATGTCCTGTCAGACAGTTCCTCAGGTGAGGTCAGGATATGGCACCCAGTGGCACCATAGACTGTTTGCCCTTCCTTGATATTTTAATTGTGACCCCCAGTCAATGGGCTTCCCTGGGGGCTCAGCAGTAAAGAATTTGCCTGTAATGCTGGAACCGCAGGAGATGCAGTTTTGATCCCTGGGTTGGGAAGATCCCCTGGAGAAGGGCATGCCAACCTACTCTGGTATCTTGCCTGAAGAATCCCATGGACAGAGGAGCCTGGCAGGCTACAGTCCCTAGGGTCACAAAGAGTTGGATTCAACTGAAGTGACTTAGTATTCACTCACGCACCCGGTCAATATGCTGTCTAACTTCTCCGCTGTGTAGGGGAGGCCTGATTTCTAAAACCAGGATTTGTTAGACTGCAAAACAGTGCTACTGGCTGCCTCCTGTTAACTTTGATTCATCTGCCCTGAGAAACTTCGTGGAGCCATTATTTGCTTGGTCTAATTGAGGAGAGTTTTCTTCCTCATGAGACCAAAGTCTGGGCAAGAGAGGTTACTATCAAAGGATTTCTACAGCTTCTGAATTGTTTTCAGATCCTAACAACTGGCCTCTTACTATTCAATCAAATAACTCTTAAGGGAAAACGATTCAATCAATTTTCCAAACCTCTTCCCTTGCTGGCTCACAGTGCTTTTAGGGTATCTCACCTTCTCTGTGAAAGAAATGTTCATGCTGTCTGTTTAGACCTGGGGTGATTTGTTTCTAAGTAGCAGGCAAATTGCTTTGTTCTCAGAAGCAGCTTTGGGAGGAGGAAGCTTGGGGGTGGGATAGCAATCGGAGGAGTTTTATACAACGGTTGGCTCCTCTTCCACATCACTGGGACCCCCAGGGGCCTTAATAATTTGGTTCTGTTCCACCCTGACAGTGCTAAAGGTCACATCTCCAGTATTCCCTGTTAGAATGTAGTTGGGAAAACAATAAGCTCTGGGTAGGCGCTGCAGCTGGGTCTCCTGGCTGGTGTAAAATCTGGGCATAATGGATTTAAGTAAACAACGATCTTAAAACTGGTTGAATTGGTGTTGAGTCAAAATTTATCCCAGGCCTCAAAGATCTTTCCAAGGAGTAAAGCCCAACTCTTTGCCTGTAATTACATGCTGTTAATCTGCCTGAACTCACTCCCTTTTGTCACTTCAGGTCTGGACAAGGCTCCCTGGAGACAATGATGGGCATTGTTGGGGTGCCTAGTGCTGGTGGAACTGTGGGTACACAGGAAAGAACTTGTGGTCTGTGTGTTTCACTATAGGATGCAAATCCTGCAGCAGAATCTGGCAACTATTATGAGGCTGAAATAAGCACATAGAGTCACAGAAGAAAGCCACCGAATTATGTGTTTAACATAATAATAATTAGAAAAGCTTTATAAGCATCATTTTGAACTATCTGCTGCCATGAGTCCTGAGGGCTTCCTTCAACCATGGGGAACACTGGAAAATGAACAGTGACAGGAAGCTGGGGTGGAGGGCAGACTCAGCCTTTTTTTTTTTTTTTTTCATTTGTGAGCAATTGTTTTAAAGTTCAAATGCAATACTCAGTATATCATTTGTCCCCACAAATTACCCCTTGGATGTTTTATTCTGACTGCCAGCTTCTCTGGGGTACCTTCTGGATTTTTACAAGTGGCCCCATCAAACAATGATTCCTCTCCTTCAAGAAATGATCCAGAGTGGCTTGTTACATGACAGACATGTGGTTCGAGTTCTGTTGTAAATGCAGAACAAAGGATCTGAGAGTGTTTCTTTTCATTATCTGAGCTGCGTGGCTCAGAGGAAACACGAGCTAGTTCGTTATTCAAATGAGAATTTTTCTTGCCTTTCATTTCAGTTTTATTTCTGTATATCCATGACATTTCAGCAAGCAAGCTGCCTCCTCCAGAAGCACCATCTGCTTTTCTCTTCAACTGTGACACCATCTGAAAGAATACCTTCTCACTCTTAGAAATACATGTGGAATGAGGGAATAGTGTTGTTAATCACATATGATTATGTATGAATATATACATATATAGGTATGTATCTCTCTCTGTGAGTGTGTACTTTCTGATTTGTTTTAACACCAGAGCATGGATGTACAATAAAAAATTTGGTCTCCAGCAAGCACATTTCCAACCAGACTTTCTCTCATGTCCCAAATTCCTTTTCAGCACAATAGGATATCAGTTCCATGAGTGTGGAGGATTTTTTGTCTGTTTATTGGTGTATCCCTGGCATCTAGAAGAGAGTCTTGTATATAGTACTTGCTAAATTAATAGATGGTGAATGAAGTGGTGTGAATAAATATTCTGCCTGAGTAATTTTTGTGTGCTTGGCAGTCCGATTTCTCTTTCTGGCTGTGGATGCTCCATGCTATCCACACCTCATATGGCTGGGTTCCTCTTTTGTCTTACTTTGTGCTAGGTGATGGTCTTAAATGGGGATGCCTTCTCTGACTTGTTGCATTTTCTTACTAGATAAAGTAAAGAGGAATTGCCGCCCTCTTCTTTGAGTTGTCTGGCTGTCCTGCTAACTAGAGTTGTTTGCTGTTGTTCACTCGCTAAGTCTTGTCTGACTTTTTGAGACCCCATGGAGTGCAGCATGCCAGGCTCCTCTATCCTTCACTATTTCCTGCTGTTTGCTCAAATCCATGTTCACTGAGTTGGTGATGCTATTTTACCATCTCATCCACTGCCATCCTCTTGTTTTGCCTTCAATCTTTCCCAGTATCAGTGTCTTCCAATGAACTGGCTCTTTGTATCAGGTGACCAAAGTATTGGAGTTTGTTTCAGCATCAGTCCTTCCAATGAATATTCAAGGCTGATATCCTTTAGGATGGACTGGTTTGATCTCCCTACAGTCCAGGGGATTTCCGGAGTCTTCTCCAACACCACAGTTCAAAAGCATGTATTCTTTGGTGCTCAGCCTTCTTTTATGGTCTCTCACATCCATACATGACTACATAACTATCTAGAGAGTTAGCCTGAATTATCACCAGTGAGCATCCAGTTTGGTCCCTGGCCTTTTGACTTTTGCTGCCTGAATGATAGAATAAATCAGAACATACCATCTATTGAAATTTCTAGTATTAAACTCTTACCATAACTCAGAAAATCTGTGAAAAATACTCCTTCAGGTACAAGCTAAAATAGTTCAGCTTAAGCCATGAAACAACAGCTGTCAGCGTGGAATGACACTCTGCAACTAGAACTGGATTATCTCATTTCAGCAGAGATTTCAGAGGGAGGCAGGGAGCCAGATCAGTTGGTCTTCAGATTTCCATTGTAGAAAGGATTCATGTTCAAATATTGGACCTTTTCAGCTCATTCAGAGAAAATATGTCAACAGCAGGCCCTTTGATTTTTCTTCACAGCAAAATAGACTGAAGTCTGTTGACAAAGAAATAAACAATGAAATAGACTGAGATCATCCCTGACATCATTAGAGTCTACCAGCTAATTGTTATGGGAGCTAGAAACATGCAATCATGTTTTCTAGGAGTTGCTCTAATCAGAAATTTCCAGTGATTCTCCATTCCCTATAGAATGGAATCCAGAATTATAAGCTTTACAGAAATCTGAGCCAAGCCTGTCTTCTTAGACTGAAGACTCTTGGCCTATCCACAGCCACCCTGTGCTGGAACTGAGCTGGAAAACAGCCATTCACTAAACACCCGCACCTTGGCGTCCCTACCATGTTGCTTTGAATGTGATGCCCTTGTTTCTGGTGGTTTAAATCCTGTGAAGGGGCTGATGCGTTACTCTGTGGACATATTAAATTTGAGGAACTGATGGTACAAACAAAGGGAATGGTGCAGTAAGGAGTTAGATAGCTTGGAGCTTCAGAGGTCTGACCGGTGACAGATTGAAGGGGTTTTCACAGTTTGATTCTTGTAAAGATACAGGGTGAGTAAGATCATGTAAGGTGAATGCATAGAGCAGGAAAGACAAAGATATTGATTTCATCTCAAAAGAGAAGGAATTAGTATTCTTGAAGGAGACTGTGAAACAATGATTAAAATAGGAAGAAAACTAAGAAAATAGTGTTGTAAATAATCTGCTAGGTGAGAGAGTTCTTTATAAGGATTGTCCTTAACTCAATGAATACAAAACCCTTTTAAAGTAAGTTCTACTATTTCCATTTTTAACATGGGGACACTAATGCACAGAGAGGCCAAGTAATTTGCCTGAGAGTACCAGCTAGTAGGTAGTGACATTGGCATCTGATTCCAGACTCAGTACACTTGTCTCTTCCATAATATCACTCCAACATAAAGAAAAGAAAAGAATGCAGGTGGAGAGGATAGTCCATGTTTTCACAGTGCCTCAAGCTCCAGAGAGGTCACTTAAGACAATAAATGAGAATAGCTTGGTTTCCACTGGATTTGATCATTAGGAAGGTTCTGGTCTTAGCACAAGTCATTTTAGTGAACTTGGGCAGTAGAAGTTTGAAACAAATGGTCTCCAAAGTATTACCTATATTCCATCTACCAGGGCTTAGTTCCAGGGCACGTAAACAGCTGTTCAAAAGATAGCCATTCTCTGAGTGTTGCAGGAGTGAAATTGGGCATGAGACTTCAATTCTCCATATTGCCTTCAATTCTTTCATTTTGGCTATGTAGAAATAGTCTATGTTGAAGATACAAAGCTGTAGAGCTTGGGTAATAAACAGGATTGATATTTTTGTGTGGGTTGGGGAGACAAGGAAACAGGCAGAAAGAGATTAAGTAACTTGCTATGATGGGGAGAGATAATTGCCTAGTAATTCTTTCTAGGAGATTTGAAAAGTTTTCATTCTAACTAAAACTAAAAATTCAATTCAGATTGAATTCTATACTTTAAAAAATTAATTTACTTATTTTAATTGGAGGCTAATTACAATATTGTGGTGGGTTTTGCCATACATTGACATGAATCAGCCATAGGTGTACATGTGTCCCCCATCTTGAACCCCCAGCCCCACCTCCCTCCCCATCCCATCCCTCTAGGTTGTCCCAGTGCACTGACTTTGAGTGCCCTGTTTCATACATTAAACTTGGACTGGTCACCTACTTCACATATGGTAATATACATGTTTCAGTGCTCTTCTCTCAAATCATCCCCCTTCACCTTCTCCCACAGAGTCCAAATGTCTTTTCTTTATATCTGTGTCTCTTTTGCTGTCTCGTGTACACGGTCATCATTGCCATCTTTCTAAATTCCATATATATGTGTTGATATACTGTATTGGTGTTTTTCTTTCTGACTTACTTCACTCTGTAAAATAGGCTCCAGTTTCACCCATCTCATTAGAACTGATTCAAGTGCATTCTTTTTAATAGCTGAGTAATGGTCCATTGTGTATACGTACCATTCGTTTGCCAATGGACATCTAGGTTGTTCTCATGTCCTAGCTATTGCAAATAGTGCTGCAGTTGGGGTACATGTGTGTGTCTCTTTCAATTCTGGTTTCCTTGGTGTGTATGCCCAGCAGCGGAATTGCTGAGTCATATGGCAGTTCTATTTCCAGTTTTTAAAGAATCTCCACACTGTTCTCCATAGTGGCTGTACTAGTTTGCATTCCCGCCAACAGTGTAAGAGGGTTCCCTTTTCTCCACACCCTCTCCAGCATTTATTGTTTGTAGACTATTTGATAGCAGCCATTCTGACTGGCGTGAGATGGTTTTGATTTGCATTTCTCTGATAATAAGTGATGTTGAGCATCTTTTCATGTGTTTGTTTCATGTGTTTGCCATCTGTATGTCTTATTTGGAGAAATGTCTGTTTAGTTCTTTGGCCCATTCTTTGACTGCATCATTTATTTTTCTGGTACTGAGCTGCAGGAGCTGCTTGTATATTTTTGAGATTAATCCTTTGTCAGTTACTTCATTTGCTATTATTTTCTCCCATCCTGAAGGCTGTCTTTTCACCTGGCTTATAGTTTCCTTCATTGTGCAAAAGCTTTGAATTAGGTCACATTTGTTTATTTTTGCTTTTATTTCCATTACTCTGGGAGGTGGGTCATAGAAGATTTTGCTATGACTTATGTCAGAGAATGTTTTGCCTATGTTTTCCTCTAGGAGTTTTATAGTTTCTGGTCTTACATTTAGATCTTTAACCCACTTTGAGTTTACACTTTTGAGTTTACACAAAAGTGTATAGAGTTAGAAAGTGTTCTAGTTTTATTCTTTTACAGGTGATTGACCAGTTTCCCCAACACCACTTGTTAAAGAGATTGACTTTTCTCCTTTGTATATTTTTGCCTCCTTTGTCAAAGATAAGTTGTCCACAGGTACGTGGATTTATCTCTGGGCTATTTTGTTCCATTGATCTATATTTCTTTCTTTGTGCCAGTACCATCCTCTCTTGATGACTGTAGCTTTGTAGTATAGCCTGAAGTCAAGCAGGTTAATTCTTCCAGTTCCATTCTTCTTTTTGCAAGATTGCTTTGGCTATTTGATGTTTTGGTATTTTTTTTTAATATCCATACAAATTGTGAAATTATTTGTTCTAGTTCTATGAAAAATACCATTGGTAGCTTGATAGGGAGTGCACTGAATCTGTAGATTGCTTTGGGTAGTGTACTCATTTTCACTATATTCATTCTTCTGATCCATGAACATGGTATATTTCTCCATCTATTTGAAACATCTTTGATTTCTTTCATCAATGTTTTATAGTTTTCTATATATAGGTCTTTTGTTTCACTAGTTATATTTATTCCTAAGTATTTTATTCTTTTCATCACAGTGATGAATTGGATTGCTTCTTTAATTTTTATTTCTGTTTTCTCATTGTTAGGGTATAGGAATACAAGGGATTTCTGTGTGTTAATTTTATATGCTGAAACTTTACTATATTCATTGATTAACTCTAGTAATTTTCTGGTGATGTCTTTAAGGTTTTCTATGTAGAGGATCATGTCATCTGCAAACAGTAAGAGTTTTACTTCTTTTCCAGTCTGGATTCCTTTTATTTCTTTTTCTCCTCTGATTTCTATGGCTAAAACTTCTAAAACTATGTTGAATGGTAGTGGTAAGAGTGGGTACCCTTGTCTTGTTCCTGACTTTAGGGGAAACACTTTCAATTTTTCACCATTGACAATAATGTTTGCTGTGGGTTTATCATATATGGCTATTATGTTGAGGTATGTTCCTTCTATGCCTGCTTTCTGGAGAGTTTTTATTATAATGGGTATAGGCTTTTTCTGCATCTATTATCATTTGGTTTTTATCTTTCAATTTGTTAATATGGTGTATAACATTGATTTATTTGCAAATATGAAGAATCCTTGCATCCCTGGGATAAAGCTCACTTGGTCATGATGTAAGATCTTTTTAATATGTTGTTGGATTCTGTTTGCCAGAATTTTGCTGAGTATTTTTGCATCTATGTTTATCAGTGATATTGGCCAGTAGTTTTCTTTTTTGTGACATCTTTGTCTGGTTTTGGTATTAGGGTGATGGTGGCCTCATAGAATGAGTTTGAGAGTTTACCTTCCTTGGCAATTTTCTGAAAGAGTTTGAGTTAGCTCTTCTCTAAATTTTTGTTAGAATTCACCTGTGAAGCCATCTGGTCCTGGGCTTTTGTTTGTTGGAAGGTTTTTTATTATAATTGCGATTTCTGTGCTTGTGATGGGTCTGTTAACATTTTCTATTTCTTCCTGGTTCAGTTTTGGAAGGTTATACTTTTCTAAGAATTCATCTGTTTCTTCCAAGTTGTCCATTTTATTGGTATATAGTTACTGATAGTAGTCTCTTATGATCCATTGTATTTCTTGTTGTCTGTTGTGATTTCTCCATTTTCATTTCTAATTGTGTTGATTTGATTCTTCTCCCCCTTTTTCTTGATGAGTCTGGCTAATGGTTGGTCTGTTTTATTTATCTTCTCAAAGAACCAGCTTTTAGTATTGTTGATTTTTGCCATAGTCTCCTTTCTTTCTTTTTCATTTATTTCTGCTCTAATTTTTATGATTTCTTTCCTTCTACTAACCCTGGGATTCTTCATTTCTTCTTTTTCTAGTTGGTTTAAGTGTAAAGTTAGTTTATTTATTTGATTTTCCTCTTGTTTCTTGAGGAAAGCTTGTATTGCTATGAACATTCCCCTTAGCACTGCTTTTACTGAATTGTACAGGTTTTGGGTTGTCATGTTTTCATTTTCATTTGTTCCATGCAAATTTTGATTTCCTTTTTAATTTTTCCATGATTTGTTGGTCATTCAGAAATGTGTTGTTTAGCCTCCATGTTTGTATTTTTAATAGTTTTTTCTTCCTATCAGTTCAGTTCAGTTGCTCAGTCATGTCCAACTCTTTGCGACCCCATGAATCTCCAACACGCCAGGCCTCCCTGTCCATCACCAACTCCCAGAGTTCACTCAGACATACGTCCATCACATCGATGATAACATCCAGCCATCTGATCCTCTGTTGTCCCTCTCTTCTTCTGCCTCCAATCCCTCGCAGCATCAAAGTCTTTTCCAATGAGTCAACTCTTCACATGAGGTGGCCAAAGTACTAGAGTTTCAGCTTTAGCATCATTCCCTCCAAAGAAATCTCAGGGCTGATCTCCTTCAGAATGGACTGGTTGGATCTCCTGGCAGTCCAAGGGATGCTCAAGAGTCTTCTCCAACACCACAGTTCAAACGCATCAATTCTTCGGCGCTCAGCCTTCTTCACAGTCCAACTCTCACATCCATACATGAGTACTGGAAACATCATAGCCTTTACTTTACTAGACAGACCTTTGTTGGCAAAGTAATGTCTCTGCTTTTCAATATGCTATCTAGGTTGGTCATAACTTTTCTTCCAAGGACTAAGCGTCTTTTAATTTCATGGCTGCAGTCACCATCTGCAGTGATTGTCAAGCCTAAAAAAATAAAGTCTGATACTGTTTCCACTGTTTCCCCATCTATTTCCCATGAAGTGATGGATCTTTGTTTTCTGAATGCTGAGCTTTAAGCCAACTTCTTCACTCTCCTCTTTCACTTTCATCAAGAGGCTTTTTAGTTCCTCTTCACTTTCTGCCATAAGGGTGGTGTCATCTGCATATCTGAGGTTGATATT
>SJYC01136210.1:0-27704 GCA_006408675.1 Madoqua kirkii
TTCACTCTCCTCTTTCACTTTCATCAAGAGGCTTTTTAGTTCCTCTTTACTTTCTGCCATAAGGGTGGTGTCATCTGCATATCTGAGGTTGATATTTCTCCCAGCAATCTTGATTCCAGCTTGTGCTTCTTCCGGCCCAGCGTTTTTCATGATGCACTCTGCATATAAGTTAAATAAGCAGGGTGACAATATATAGCCTTGACGTACTCCTTTTCCTTTTAGAACCAGTCTGTTGTTCCATGTCTGGTTCTAACTGTTGCTTCCTGACCTGCATATAGATAGTCTTACTGCATTGTGATCAGAAAAGATGCTTGAAATGATTTCAACTGTTTTGAATTTATCAAGGCTAGATTTATGGCCCAGGATGTGATCTATCCTGGAGAATGTTCTGTGTGCACTTGAGAAAAAGGTGAAATTAATTGTTTTGGGATGAAATGTTCTATAGATGTCAATTAGGTCTAACTGGTCCACTGTATCATTTAAAGTTTGTGTTTTCTTGCTAATTTTCTGTTTGGTTGATCTATCCATAGGTGTGAGTGAAGTATTAAAGTCTCCCACTATTATTGTGTTACTGTTAATTTCCCCTTTCATACTTGTTAGCATTTGCCTTATGTATTGAGATGCTCCTATGTTTGGTGCATATATACTTGTTTTATCTTCTTGGATTGATTCTTTTATCATTATGTAGTGTCCTTCTTTGTCTCTTTTCATGGCCTTTATTTCAAAGTCTATTTTATCTGATATGAGTGTTGCTACTCCTGCTTTCTTTTGGCCTCTATTTGCATAAAATATCTTTTTCCAGCCCTTCACTTTCAGTCCGTATGTGTTCCTTGGTTTGAGATGGGTCTCTTGTAGACAGCATATATAGGAGTTTTGTTTTTGTATCCATTCAGCCAGTCTGTGTCTTTTGGTTGTGGCATTCAACCCATTTACATTGAAGGTAATTATTGATAAGTATGATCCCATTGCCATTTATTTTGTTATTTTGCATTTGAGTTTATAAATCTTTTCTTTGTTTCCTATCTAGAGAAGATCCTTTAGCATTTGTTGCTGGTTTGGTGGTAATGAATTCTCTCAGCTTTTGCTTGCCTATAAAGATTTTTGATTTCTCCTTCATATTTGAATGAGATCCTTGCTGGGTATAGTAATCTAGGTTGCAGGTTTTTCTCTTTCATCACTTTAAGTATGTCCTGCCATTCCCTTCTGGCATGAAGAGTTTCCAGGAAAGATCAGCTGTTGTCTTTATAGGAATTCCCTTGTGTGTCATTTGTTGTTTTTCCTTTGCTGCTTTTAATATTTGCTCTTTCTGTTTGATCTTCATTAGTTTGATTAATATGTGTCTTGGGGCATTTTGGAAAAAAAGTTATGACCAACCTAGGTAGTATATTGAAAAGCAGAGACATTACTTTGCCAACAAAGGTCTGTCTAGTCAAGGCTATGGTTTTTCCAGTGGTCATGTATGGATGTGAGAGTTGGACTGTGAAGAAAGCTGAGGGCTGAAGAATTGATGCATTTGAACTGTGGTGTTGGAGAAGACTCTTGAGAGTCCCTTGGACTGCAAGGAGATTCAACGAGTCCATTCTAAAGGAGATAAGTCCTGGGTGTTGTTTGGAAGGAATGATGCTAAAGCTGAAACTCCAGTACTTTGGCCACCTCATGCAAAGAGTTGACTCATTGGAAAAGACCCTGATGCTGGGAAGGATTGGGGGCAGGAGGAAAAGGGGATGACAGAGGATGAGATGGCTGGATGGCATCACCAACTCGATGGACGTGAGTTTAAGTGAACTCTGGGAGTTGGTGATGGACAGGGAGGCCTGGCTGAAGGAGATCAGCCCTGAGATTTCTTTGGAGGCAATGATGCTAAAGCTGAAACTCTAGTACTTTGGCCACCTCATGTGAAGAGTTGACTCATTGGAAAAGACTTTGATGCTGCGAGGGATTGGAGGCAGAAGGAGAGAGGGACAACAGAGGATCAGATGGCTGGATGTTATCATTGATGTGATGGACGTGTGTCTGAGTGAACTCTGGGAGTTGGTAATGGACAGGGAGGCCTGGTGTGCTGAGATTCATGGGGTTGCAAAGAGTTGGACATGACTGAGTGAATGAACTGAGCTGGGGTGTTTTGCCTTGGGTTTATCTTGTTCAGGACTCTCTATCTTATTTCTTGGACTTGGATGGTTATTTCCTTTCCCATTTGAAAGAAGTCTTTGACTATTATCTCAAGTATTTTCTCATGTCCTTTCTTTCTGTCTTCTTCTTCTGGGGCTTCTATGATTCAAATGTTGGGGCATTTAACATTGTCCCAGAGGTCTCTAGGTTGTCCTCATTTATTTCTTTTTTCTTTTTTTTCCCTCTGCTTCATATATTTCCACCATTCTACTTCCACCTCACTTATCCTATCTTCTGCCTCAGTTATTCTACTGTTGGTTCCCTCCAGAGTGCTTTTGATCTCAGTTATTGCATTATCCATTATTGATTGACTCTTCTTTATTTTTTCCAGGTCTTTGTTATACATTTCTTGCATTTTCTCAATCCTTGTCCCTAGTCTATTTATCTGTAACTCCATTTTGTATTCAAGATTTTGGATCATCTGCACTATCATTATTCTAAATTCTTTTTCAGGTAGACTCCCTATTGCCTCCTCTTTTGCTTGGTTTGTTGGGAATTTATCATGTTCTTTTACCTGCTGAATATTTCTGTGTCTTTTCATTTTGTTTAGATTGTTGGGTTTGGGCTGCCATTTTTTTAGGCTGGAAGCTCATAGCCTCTCTTTTTGTGGAACCTGTTTCCTGTGGGTGGGGTTGGACTAGTGCCTTGTCAAGGTTTTCTGGTTAAGGGAGCTTGCATCTGTGTTCTAGTGGGTAGAGTTGGATCTCTTCTCCTGGAGTGCAATGAAGTGTCCAGTAGTGAGTTTTGGGGTGTCTAAGGGTTTGGTATGGCTTTGGGCAACCTGTTTTTTAGTGCTCAGGGCTGAGTTCCTGCTTTGTTGGAGAGTTTGCACGGTATGTCTTGCTTTGGAACTTGTTGGCTCTTGGGTGGAGCTTGGTTTCAGTGTAGGTATGGAGGCTTTTGGGTGAACTCTTGTCTGTTAATGTTCCCTGGAATCAGGAGTTCTCTAATGTTCTCAAGTTTTGAAGTTAAGCCTCCTTCCTCTGACTTTCATTCTTATTCTTACAGTAGCCTCAAGATTTCTCCATTAATACAGCACAGATGATAAAACATTTAGGTTAATGGTGAAACAATTCTCCACTGTGAGGGACACCCAGTGAGGTTCACAGAATTACATGGAAAAGAAAAGACGGGGGAGGAAGACAGAGGTAACCAGGAAGAGAAGAGGGGGAATCAAAAGTGGAGACAGCAATCGAGGTAGTAATCCATTTCTTAAGTGTTCTCCACAGCCCAGAACACCCAGAGAGATTCACAGAGTTAAGCAGAGAAGAGAAGGAGGAGGGAGGAGATAGAGGTGACCAGGAGGAGAGTCAAAAGGGGAGAGAGCAATCAAGCCAGTAATCACACCCCTAAATAAAAATGGATACTAAAGATTAGATTCTTAAAGGCAGAAAACTGATAACAAATACCAAAAAGCAAAGATTAAACATCTAGAGGTTAGACTCTCACAAAAAAATATTAAAAATACAGAACAAAATCAATCACAAAAATTAAAAAGAATATATATGTGAAATTTACTTTAAAAATAGGGTCTTTTTTGCAAGGTAATAGTAGGTTAAAAAATGAAAATTAAAGGAGTAATAAAGAATATAAATTAAAAAAATTAAAAAGTGATAATAATATCTAGGAATTTCTCTGGAGCTGTTGTGGGCTGTGTGGGGTCAGTTCAGTTTCAGATAGTTCTTTGATCCAGCCTGTACTTGTTCTCAAGTTCTATAGGCCCTCTCCAATGCTTAGTCAATGTTAGCTACAGAGTTTTAGTATGTTGCACCTGTCACTTCCAGAGCGGTTCCCTCTTCTTTGTTTATTTTGGCTTCCTCTGTTTTCAAGTCTCTTCAGTGTCTAATTTCCGCCCTGACACATGGGGGCGAGATGGTCACTTATTTAGGCTCACTTGTTCAATTGTGTTGTGAGGAGGGAGGAACACTGTAAACAAATATTGCTGGCATGTGTGGGGAGTACTCGCAGTGAACAGACCACACTGGGTTTGCCCCAGCTTAAGGCAGTGTGTGCTTTCCTGGTCTACACTGCTGAGGCTCTGGGGTGCTCTGCAGGGCACTGTTCAAAGCAGGCCCCGCATTTCTTGTGCTTCCCAGGTCTAAGTTGCTTAGGTTCTCGGATACTCCGCAAGGGTACAGACTCGGTTGGGCGCGTGTTTTGTGCCCTTCCCAGGTCCGAGCAGCTCAGGCGACTAGGTGTTTGGCGAGCACACTGTCCCAGGTGGACCATGTACCTTAATCACCTCCCTGGTCTCTCTCAGTTTCCCGGTGCACTGCTGAGAGCACCATCTCAGGTGTGCCGTGTGTCTCCTCTGGGGAGCTGATCTCAGGCTGCGACCCTTCTGGCAGATGTCAACTGTTCAGGATCCCAGGAAGACGTGGTTAGCAACTGCAAGCCTGCTCACAGTTTGGTGGAGGATGCTGGTCTCTGGGCTTCCCTAGCAGTTTGGTTGGTAAAGAATCTGCCTGCAATGCAAGAGACCTGGGTTTGATCCCTGGGTCAGGAAGATCCCCTGGAGAAGGTGGAAGGTGAAGGTGAAGTCGTTCAGTCGTGTCCGACTCTTTGTGACCCCGTGGACTGTAACCTACTAGGCTTCTCCGTCCATGGGATTCTCTAGGCAAGAATACTGGAGTGGATTGCCATTTCCTTCTCCAGGGGATCTTCCTGACCCAGGGATCGAATCCGGGCCTCCCTCATTGGAGGCAGATGCTTTAACCTCTGAGCCACCAGGGAACTCCTGCCTGGAGAATATTATGGACAGAGGAGCCTGGTAGGCTACAGTCCATGGCCAGTCTCTGGGGCTGAGATCAGAGGAGCCCCTTGCTCTGGCTCTGCTGTCGCTCGCCTGTCTCTCTGCCTCTGGTGCGGGGAGGGGCCTGTGTGCAGCCGGCTAGCTCTCCTTTGGTATTCGCGCAATCCTTTGTTCTGTGATGGCCCAGGCTGCCTGTTAGAGCCTTTCATGGGAAAGCTCTCTCTCTCTCTCTTTTTTGGTGATCCCGCAGTTTGGGTCGCTATCTCATGGTAGCTCTCTCAGATTGTTCTCAGGTCATTCGGGCCTGGTCATTACCCTAAGCACGGATAATGCAGGCCGCACCTCCCTGTCCAGCCCCTGCTCGCTGGTGGCGAATGTGAGCCTCTGGGCTACGTCTCCGCTGGTAGTTGTGGTTAGGTGCCTATCCTGTGTTTGTCTATTTGTTTTTCTCCTGGTTATGTTGTGAAACTCCCCACAGACCCACCTGTGAGAGGGTTTCCTACTCTTTGGAAACTTCTCCTTCCTGACTCCCTCCCCAGGACAGGTCTCCAACTCTAACTCTTTTGTCTCTCTTTTTGTCTTTTATATTTTGTCCTACTTCCTTTTGAAGAGACTGGACTGCCTTTCTGCGTGCCTGATGTCCTCTGCCAGCGTTCAGAAGTTGTTTTGTTGGAAGTTGCTCAGCGTTCAAATGACCTTTTCATGTATTTGTGGGCAAGAAAGTGGTCTCCCCATCTTATTCTCTGCCATCCTGGGACCACTCTGAATGCCATACTTTTTAATTCCCTCTTGTTGATCCTGGTGGGAAAGAGAGAGCTTGTAGAATGAGAAAGAATAATCTCGTCCCTGCCTTCAGGAACCTTCTCTCTTGATTTCTCTTGGGTTCTGGAAAGTAAGGAGCTTCTGTTTCTTGCAACTGTCTCTTCCCTCATCCCACATCATGAAGGATCTTCCTGATCTCTCTGACAGCCACCACAGAAAGTGGCTGGAAACATGATCGTCCCTCCTCTGGTGTTCAGACCAATTTGAATGGAAGATGGTTTCTTTATTTGATATATCCTCAGTAATTCATGTGGAGAAAGCAATGGCAACCCGCTCCAGTACTCTTGCCTGGAAAATCCCATGGGCAGAGGAGCCTGGTAGGCTGCAGTCCATGGGGTCGCTAAGAGTCGGGCACAACTGAGTGACTTCACTTTCATGCATCGGAGAAGGAAATGGCAATCCACTCGTGTTCTTGCCTAGAGAATCCCAGGGATGGGGTAGCCTGGTGGGCCGCTGCCTATGGGGTCACACAGAGTCGGACATGACTGAAGTGACTTAGCAGCAGCAGCAGCAATTCATGCTGGACAACAGCATGAAATTCTTCTCACTATAGAGCAAATTTAAGTCGCTAACTAATAAACAAGTAATTCTGATTTTATTTTATGCATTAAAAAATATGTAATGTGCTAAATGGTGATTGCAGCCATGAAATTGAAAGACGCTTACTCCCTGGAAGGAAAGTTATGACCAACCTAGATAGCATATTCAAAAGTAGAGACACTACTTGGTCAACAAAGGTCCGTCTAGTCAAGGCTATTGTTTTTCCAGTAGTCATGCATGGATGTGAGAGTTGGACTGTGAAGAAAGCTGAGCACTGAAGAACTGATGCGTTTGAACTGTGGTGTTGGAGAAGACTCTTGAGAGTCCCTTGGACTGCAAGGAGATCCAACCAGTCCATTCTAAAGATCAGTCCTGAGTGTTCTTTGGAAGGAATGATGCTAAAGCTGAAACTCCAGTACTTTGACCACCTCATGTGAAGAGCTGACTCATTGGAAAAAATTCTGATGCTGGGAAGGATTGGGGGCAGGAGGAAAAGGGGACAACAGAGGATGAGATGGCTGGATGGTATCACTGACTCAATGGATGTGAATTTGAGTGAACTCTGGGTGTTGGTGATGGACAGGGAGGCCTGGCATGCTCCATTTCATGGGATCACAAAGAGTATGACACGACTGAGCAATTGAATTGAACTGAACTGAATGTGCTAAATGGTAATAGTTGACATCTGTTTAATTGTACAGTTCAAATGCCCTCTGTTAAGGCTAAACAACATCCAGGGTTTAGAAGAGCATTAAAAACAGCAAAATGCCAAAGCAAATAACATTCAAGCCCTTCACTCAAAAAACCTATTTGTTTAAAATTTTAAGTCCCAAGTTCACAGTGCTCCTGGTTCAAAAACAATTGAGTTCACTTTATAATGTGAGGGGTTTAGAATGAGTAGGCAGAGAAATAAAGGAAAAAAGACAACATGTGTAAGTGATCAACAAAGAACCCAGCTCATTTTCAACTTAAAAAAAGAAAGAAACACCTTGTACAGAGGTCACAGAACAGATCAGATGAAACCAAAGTACAAGGAAAAGTCACAACTTAAAGAAAATGAAAATACAAGAGAGATCTTTTGCCAGTAGATGGAAAGAAAGGATATATTTCACTCTCATGGACTATAGGGTAGGCTGTCTGAAATAGCATGTTAATAACATTAATAATAATCACAAGATAACACTGGACACTAAACTAAGGGGATTGGGTAAATGGGGAGATAAGACACTAGATAAGGGAAGGGACTTTCCAAAGAGTTCATGAAAAAAAACACAGCTGATAGACTGGGGGTTGGGCTTCCCCAGTGGCTCAGTGGACAGGAGATAGGGATTTGATCTCTGGGTTGGGAAGATCCCCTGAAGGAGGAAATGGCAACCCACTCCAGTATTCTTGCATAGGAAATCCCATGGACAGAGGAGCCTAACGGGCTACAGTTCAAAAGGTTGCGAAGAGTCAGATGCAACTGAGCATGCATGCACGTGCAGTCTGAGGGTTAATTCTTCCCACTGGAGTGAAATTCTGCTACAAAAATTTTCTTTTGTGGCTGCATTTTATTAGCACTGGAGACAGTTCCTTTTGGAGAGAAGGAAGTCAGTTCATTGTTGCATATTTGTATTCAAAAGTGCAGTGAATGGGTGAGAAAACAAGTGTTTGGTACTTGGACCACATGAGGACATGTGGAAAGGAGCTTATCCCAGTGACTTTGAACTTTTCACCCATTATCTTCATTCACATGGTGGAGCATTTTTCATTAAACACACTTTTATGGACTGTCTCGGCCACTGATCTAAACAAAGTTGCTACCATCAAAATCAATATTTCTCACATTGGCTTCAGTTGATGTTTTGTGAGAATTTTAAATTGCCTTCCAATGTTATCAGCATGCCAGCCCATAAGTAACCCACCAGCAGCCTACAGATGACATGACCCAGGACACAAATCTGTCCAAAAAATCTCTGCCCTTTCTTCCATCTAAACAGCAAGAGTTCTGGCAAGGCTCACATATTTGGTTACTGATGTGTTAAGCCCCCCATTGCTTTATGCTTCACAGGCTCTGTAACCTTTCACAGATCAAAACACATGGTGTGGAAGAAGATGAAAAGTGGAACACTGCCATAATCAGCCTTGGACAACGGGAGAGGAAGAAACAGAAAAAAATTAACTGTAAAAATAAATATGGAGCTCTTACTCTGCGTGACATACTGTGTTAGACACAGTGGGCAATACAAAGAAATTTAGGATAGAGTTCATGTCCTTAGGAATCCCTCAATCTAAGCTATAATCTGGTGATTATAGAAATACAGAGTCATCACTTGAAGCCTGTAATTTGAATAAGTATGTAATAAAAGGTCAAGGACTCAGCACTAAGAATCCCAAATTAAGAGCATCCTTCTACTACTCTCAGCTGGTATGGGATAAAATTTGCTGGGACACATGAAAACATCTGAAAATCTGGAAGAAAAAAATAGAACGATCACTTTTATCGTACACATCAAGCATCAGGGACTAAGTGTTTTACATATATTAACTCAATTAATCCTCCCAAGAGGCTTTTGGACCAGTACTATTGCTGTTTCCATTTCACAGATTTGGAAACTGAGGTGTCAAAGTTAAATAATGTGACCACAATACAGCTGGAATTACCCTAGTGATGTCTGTGAGTGCACATAGACACCAAATAAGTCATCAACGGTTCTGCAGTGAGGAGGAACTGGTGGTTACTTTCAAACTCACTGTATAGCCTGTTCATTTTATACAAATGAATGCATCCTTAATACTTGAATACGTAAAGAAAGGAAGATTCTTTGTGCTTCCTGAATTAGGAGGCCAGATAATCACTATAAATACTCTAGAGAGGATCCACTAGGGTTCTGGAAGATTGTTTTCCTTTTCTTCTTATATGCACCATGCTACTAGATAAGTGGATACTGCGCTTTTGGTCTGATGTGCTTTCACATCCATGAAAACTTATACATTAAAAATTTTTAAGTAGCAAATTTTGTGCCCAGGAAAATTTAGAGTAGGGAACAGTTAGAGGGAAAGGGTTGAAAGGAAAGCCTAGATCAAAAGAAAGGGAAGGCAGTGTTTACCTAAGTGACTGGGGTATTCCCGTTTCCAAATAAAAATTTTGTTTAGGTGAGGAGCCACAAATAGTCCAGTGGAGACTCATTTTTCAAGAACCAATTATCCATCTAAGCACTGTTTTAGATGCTGTGGGGGAAATGTCATCATCTTGCCTTTGTGTAGTCTACATTATTATTGAGGAAAAGAAAACTAAAGCACTTAAAATGATGAGCAAGAAGCTCTGACCACAAGTCTGAAAGTTCAAGAAGAGTGGAAGAGAATAAGCACCTTCCTGCCCCGAGTTTCCTGAGAAAGCAGAGCTGACATCTTGAGCTTGGAAACACCCCTCAGCAGCCTGAAGATAGTCTTTTGGGACTTGGCCTGTAGAGAAAATCAGGCCTGGTCTACGGGGCTTCCTCTCAACCAGTTTCCCTGCCTGCCTCCCATGCATATGCAGAAGGCAAATAGCTCTGTGGCCTACTTGATTAAATGCTTCATCAGGCAAGCCTTCCCCTGGGAATGGTACGCAGCATTTTATTGCCTTTCAAGGCAGTTGTTTCTCATTGTATAGATGTGCCTGAGTGGATAAATAATCCAGAGTTCCAATGCCAAAGGCTAATTTGCCCTGGCTTGGGAAATATCTGTGTTTCTGAACCCCTAAGCAGCATGAATTATATTGATAGCTTTGCATATTTTTGGCTGACCACCAAAAGCCCCCCTTCCAGAAGGATGGGAAAGTTGCCGGATGAAGTTTTCTCACAGAATTTACCACTGACTGTAAAGCGAAATGGCTACAGTGCACACTCATCTCTCCCCATGCAATCTTAATTGGGTTGGCAATGTGTGTAATTACCATGATGGCAGAAGAACCCAGTGATGCTGAGTGAAGGACCGGCTCTTTGGGCAATTTGCAGACTCAAAAAATGTCACTTTATGATAGCTCTGACCACCAGCGAACTCATCTGAGCAGAGGTACATTTGGCTTTGCTTGGACTTACATGGCTTTCAAAATGCAGTGCTTTCATGCCCTTGGAAAGAGAAACTTTTAAAAAGTGAATGCTTGCTGGTTAAGGGGATTTTAATCTCTCTTTCAAATGCTGTTACTAAAGTTCAAACACATGAGCCTCTATCAATGGGTTGAAAACCACTGTAATGCCACACTTATCCAATTTGCAAGGATGTTAGCTTAAAACATTTTTTTTTCTCTCAAGGGAAAAAAAAGAAGCTTCATAGACAGCCTATCCAGGAGTAAATTATAAAGATCTCCCACAAACATTAGAGATACATAAACTTAAGTGTAATTACCACCTTGGTAGGAAAAAGGAGTCTTTATTTTTTTACCTTTTCACCAAAAAACTATCCACTCTCAAAAGTTCATGAAAGGTCATGGGAAGAATCTAACCTCTACTTTATGCAAACTACTAAAGCTAAATTATATATATTTTCAAAGCTTCTTCACAAATGTCAATTTCCAGTCCAATCATCAGTGAAACCCCAAGTCAGTGTCAAATGCTTGTAAATAATACTGAAGTTCTTTAGTTGGACACCTTTTACCTGAGATAGATTTTATTATTTTCTCCTCTGATTCTTCCTAAGTAGAGAGGAACTAAAGGAGAAACGATCCTGCAAAAATAAGCCTTGAAAAATGCTTTGGTTTTTCTAAAAATTAATGAACTAGATTCCTTCCGGGAGTACAGTCCCTTAGGAGAGTTTGAAATCTCTACACATTTTACTCAGAATCTTGAGTATCATTTAGTATGTATGGGCTTTTAAGGACTCTTGGTCTGTATTTTCTTTCATCTACATTATTAGGAAATGGTGATATTGCTCAAGGTAGTGGGAGAGAGCTGAATGTTCTTGAACAGCAAAGGTCAACATTGTGCAACAGAGGAATTTGTTTGTAAAGCCCTTTCTGAGACTGCTCTTTTTTTCTGCTAGTTCTCTTGCTAACGTGTAATTCAGTGCCTTCTAGGAACAATTTTATCCTAAAAGAAGCATGTTTTGTATGTATTCATCCTTGTTTTCTCATTTGCTTAGGAAGACTTGCTTGTCAGTTGAAAGTAGCCAGGGAGACTAGGACTAGTATTCAGTCTGTTCCCTCCTCAAGGCTAGACCTCTAGGTAGAGCCGCTGGGTTTGGGGCTCTCACGTGCTTCAGGTTACAAACTTCAGGGGAGCTTCTATTTCGCTTATGACTGAGATGTGATAAGTCTGATGAGACCTGCGACATTGCTGAGTTGATTGACATAGTGAGGTCTCCACCCTAAGGAGATAGTTTCCCTGAAGTAGGATAAGGAGATAATTTGTGTAAAAAGAGAATCAGGCTCACTTTTCATGGTAGGAAATAAAACGATATTTCAAAGCTTATGCTATCTGTCTGATAAATGTAAACTGCTAAGAATTGCTTGTCCTTCACATTTTGGATAAATGCTGGATCTGGGTCAGCAGGAATGGTTTTACTTTTTCTCCTCTCTTCTATAACAGCACTTGGAAGTATTAATGTGATTTTAAAAATTTGTTTTTTTCTATTTTAATGCCAGGAGACAATTTCCCTGGAAGCAATAAGAACAGAATGTGAAGAGGCTTTTCAGAGAGGTTTCTTGTCTTAGCTAGGGCAACAATGATCATAGTAATAATCATGATCATTATCATTTGTATAGGATTTCATAGTTTATAAAGCATTTTCATGTATATTGTCTCATTTTAAAAATATTACCAAAACGTTGCATGATATGAAATTAGCTGTTGTGTCCAGACATCCTGTGGATTATTAAAACTGTGGGCCAGATGTTATAAATGGTGTAAAGAGTGTTTCTTGGCAGAGCACTGAACGGCCCAAACTTTTGTGTAGGCTCAAATGCTAAGACAAAGAGCAGAAAATGTGCCATAGCTTGCTTTGCTGAATAAAGGCTCCAGGCAGGGTCAGGACCAACAGAGGCGTGAAAACCTGCATTAGGTTTATAATGCCTTAGTCCAGAAATAGCAAGGATCCATTGGAAGTGGCAGCCTAGGGATCTATGTGAGATGGGTATGGAGGCCACACTCAAGAGAAATAGGAAGAATCTTCCTAGGACCTCCCTACTATGAACTACCATAAACTGCTGAAAAAAAGCTAGTTGTAAAACGAAAGCACTGTTCTATCACCATCAGATCCATCCATCATTATCCTTTTCAAATATAATAATGTGCCAGGCATTCCACCTGGTATTAGAAACACAGTGAACAAGACAGTCAAGTCCCTGCCCTTATGTAGTTTGTATGGTGTAGACAAAGAACAGGGAAACAGATAACAAGATACAGATTTAGATAAGTACTATGTGAAAATAGATAGGGCCATAGGTACAGAAAGTCTTTAAACTTATTTTTGAAAGAATGGATTCCAAGATCAAGCTCTATTATGAAAGTCTTAAAGATTGTCTTATGAAGAAAGGATATATAATACCCTTTTGACAAAGTCTGGGTTTACTTCTTCAAAAGTGTCATAGAGAGATAAGATCAAACTTTCATGGAAAATAAATGGTTAGAGGAAAAGCAATAAACATGGAAGTAAGAGTATTTTAGGAGTACATTAAATCAAATCAGATATCCTCTTGCAGAATAAACCAAGCACATCAGGGCTAGAAACTTGCACTGGTAGCTATCCCTCCTCTTTAAAAAGCTTCCTTAATTTTTCAGAAAGAAATTGCTGCTATAGATAATCTCATATATGAAACATATATATTGTTTTGTGATATAATTCTGTACCACTTTTAAAATATATTGAGCAAGCCCATACTGGCTTAAAATATAACATATTTCGATCTTTATTCCTTCTCTTTTTTCTTTCTTTCTGTCTTAGCCAAACGGTCTGTTACTGCTAAATGTTCTTACAAAGCATATGATGATTCAATGCAAAGTTTTTATTTTCAATCCATTTATTATAAGACTGTTGTTGTTCAGTTCCTAAGTTGTGTCTGACTCTTTGTGACCCCATGAACTGTAGCACACCAGGCTTACCTGTCCTTCACGATCTCCTGGAGTTTGCTTAAACTCATGTTGACTGAGTTGGTGATGCTATCCAACCACCGCATCTTATGTCATCCTCTCCTCCTTTTGCTTTTATTCTTTCCCAGCATCAGGGTCTTTTCCAATGAGTAGGGTCTTTTCCAATGAGTCGGCTCTTTGCATCAGGTGGTCAAAGTACTGGAGCTTTAGCTTCAGCATTAGTCCTTCCAATGAATATTCAGGGTTGATTTCCTTTAGTATTGATTGGTATAATCTCCTTGCTGTAAAGACTGAGGTCAGAGCAAATTTCCCTTCTCTGCACTAGCCAAATAGCCTGACTACATGGTTGACAGGAGGGAATACCTATGCTTTATAACACATTTCTTATTTAATCAAACTGAACTGAATTTTAATGTGTTAAAAATAGATATAAAATATTTTAGAGGGCAAGTGGATATATTAAGGAAGAGGTGAATCTTCAAAGGAAAATGAAGATTATATTGGCTAAAACAACAGGGTCAGGAAATACTCAGCTTACATGTAGCATGATTTTTCTCCGGTGCTCATAGTAGACATTGCTAATCAAAAACAGTACTCTTTTCTGCTCAGTTTGGAGGTGGTCACCACATTATAGACAGTCTCTGCCATTTGACTGAGGAAGGCATGGCAATCTACTCCAGTATTCTTGCCTGGAGAACCTCATGGACGGAGGAGCCTGGCAGGCTACAGTCCATAGGGTTGCAAAGAGTCAGACATGACTGAAGTGACTTAGCACACTGCCATTTGATCAGAGATATCAAATGGAGTCAAATCTATTTGCCAAAGTTTTGCACACCCAAGTGTTTTCATTTTAGCAGCCTTCCACGTCTTGTCGTGAAGCAGTAATACAGGGATTGAGGGCACCCGTTTGGGAAATGTGGAAGGATGCATTTGAGGACCAGGAGCATCTTTCCTCTTGCTTCTCAAATCTAGATCATCGCCTTGTTCCAGTCACCCAGGGTGGCAGTCCTGTCCTAGCACACAGTAGGGATGTGTAGGAAAGTGCATGATTAGCACAGACTTCTTGCTCTGTCCCAAGAAAACAGAAAATGTCTGTGATTTCCCCTCTGGGAAGAATTTGCTGGCATTTAAAAGAAATAGCAGGTAGAAGATTCATTGGATAGCAACATGTTCTCTGTGGCTGGGACACCTTCACCCTGTTATTCTGCTGCCCTAGAAGAAAGCTCATTTCCTATTTTGTTCTAAAGAAGTTTTTCGAAACTTTTCAGCCCATAGTTTAGTTTCAGCAACATTTGAGTGATGGAGCTTGTAGAGGTTACATATATCAAATTGCTACTTATTAGCTAATGTTCTTTCAATCCAACAAGCATTTGGAATCTCTTACTACATACCTAGAATGTACTGCTGGAACCTTTCAAGTAACATTTTCAGTCTTTTTTTTCTTTGCAGAATGGGAACATGTCATATATAACTAGCAGTTATTTTGTGCTTGAAGAAGTTCAGATATATTATTACTTCTTAAAATTAATTTCTTCCATTTTTTTGCTTATTTATTTACATACAAAAAGCTATGAATGACTAATGGATACAGTTTGATGAGTTTCGAGGTAAGTATATGCCTGTGAAACCACAATAGCAGTCCAAGCCATAAACCTATCTATCACCTCCAGAAGTCTCCTCTTATTCTCTTATTATTATTATTATATGTGATAGGATCACTTGACATAAGGTTGATCCTTTTATCACATTTTTAAGTATACAATACAGCATTGTTTACTGTGGGTACTATGCCATACAGTCCCTCTCAGATTTATCCATTTTATATAACCAAAATCTAATATATTATTTAAAAGTCTTTTGTAAATATCTGAACTGAAGGGAATTACACAAAAAAATCTAAAGACCAATATAATTTTACTATCTCATGATATTTTTACTATTGACATTAGGGTCAAGAATTGATACTGCTGTCTTAAAAGATAATCGTATTCTCTACATTTGAGTCCATGTTAACAATATCAAACTAAACATAGAAGTGTCATAATTATGAGAGCAGTTTTCACCCAAGTTATCCCAGGCAGATTCTTTACCATTTGAACCATGAGGGAAGCAAAAATTTGTTATTTACTTGCTTATAGATAACCACTGGTCTAATATACAGGAGAACACAATATCTACTTGTGTTCTCCTCCTTTCTTCTATTTTGTGAAGAAGAAGGGAACTATTTTATTTTCAAGTAGAGGACCAGTGAGGTCATTTTTGAAATTTTACCTTGGAGGGGACACAAACTTTTGTTATCCTTCTGTTTCCAATTGTGTATAGCATAATTTTATTTTCTGCAGCTCTGACTGAGGACTTCATATTTTCCTCATTGCATTTGTTCAACTTCTTTCCAAGAAAGTTGTGCCATTAATTTAATTACCAAGATTTTTATTTATGTTTAACTTATAAAAAATATATGTTGGGAATTGCTTAATAATGTATCATTTCTGGTAACATAAGAAAAACAACCACTGTATCTAATAAATAAAATTAGGAAAGAGAGAACACTGCTGGGGTTCATCATATGCAGCATGTAGTCAAGCTATTGTAAAAGTCATTTATTATATGTGACCATATTTACATTTTCTGTATTTGTGTTATCCAGAAGGATTTCATTGCAAAAGGACAGTAAAGGAGGCCAGTAACCATTAATAACTAGAGAAGTTCCTCATAGAAAGGCAGAGAGACCACAGGAACATCATATGCTAAGTTTTATAGCAACTGTGGATAAATGTGGATAATTGAGTTTCAGCCAACTTTTGACAGCATATAAATAATCTAACATATACCAAAAGAACTTCAGAAAAGTCAAGATGAGCTTTTTCTCAGAAGCATGACTGCCGAAAGCTCAGCTGTTGATTAGAGTGTGGAAAAACAGCCTACTGCTTTTTCTGGTTCATTCAGTTCAAAAAGATTCCCCCATTGCCAGCTTTGCACCCCAACAGTAGGTACACGGATTCCCAGAATGGAGCTAAAAATGAGGTCTCTTTTGTACTATAACTTGGCTTTTCAAATTGTTGGAGAGGAGAGAGAAAATAGTTGATTCAAGTTTGTAACAAAGTTCAAACTTTTCTTAGGCCTAAGTTGTTTTTATTTTCCAGTAGAATTTGCTTTCACTCTGCCCAGGCTGGTGCGCACTAACCATTCAGTCACGTCCAACTCTTTGTGGTCCCATGGCCTGTCACCTACCAGGCTTCTCAGTCCATGGCACTCCCCAGGCAAGAATACAGGAGTGGGTTGCCATCCCCTTCTCCAGGGGATCTTCTGTACTATTCTCTTATTTCTGCTAGCCTCTGCCTGCTTTCTATATGAACTCACTCAAAAGATGCTAGAGCAAACCTGAAATATACTTATATATAGATTGAACACGTCTGTGCCTACACATGCAACATGGAGTATGGTTCTATTTGTTCCTTGTTACAAATTTGTTATAACAATCAATTAATAATTTCATTTAGCTTCATTCTATTTAATCTTAAGTGTTAAGATGAAATTGTTGGTTGAGAAACTGATCAGAACAATTGTCAAGAAAACAGGGTTTAGTAAGTGTCTCCCAGAGTTTATATGCTACATGCTGGAGTGGAGAGGATAAAGGGTTTGATAGTTAAATATGTTTATGGAATATTGTACACATTTATATGTAGGCTAAAAAGCCGTGAGAAGTCCAGCACCAAACAAACCTATTTGATTGGGGGGGGGGGGCAGATAACTCTTCTTAATTCTTAAAATTACTTGGCAAAGGAAACCCACTCCCACTCTTTTTTTTAACACAAAAACTACAAACATGCTAAAGAACTGAAGAAGTAGTATTTTGCCAAATATACTTCAAGAAATGCTAATCTGGATAAGCCCTTCATTTTACAGATGATGAACTGAGTTTTTAGAGATTAAATTGCACCCCCAAGAGCTCACAGATAATTAGTGGTGTGGCTAGGCCTAAAATCCAGGGCTCATGGTGTTCTAAGCTTCCTTATACGATGCCCAACTTGTTCTGTTTAGCTAGAGTGCCCTCATTTAGCTGATACTTCTGTAACATTTACTTATCCTTTGTTTTCTTAAAGCTGTTTAAAATTTGAAGTATAACTGACATGAAGAATATTTCACCCTTTTAGTGTACAGTTCTATGAAATTTGAAAAACCACCACCACAGTTCTGTTTATTTCTTATAAAATAAAATCTAAAAACTTTAAAAAGATGTGTACCAGAACGCACCGAAATAATTTCCATTGGAAATATGTTCAAATGAGTTTAAAGTCTGCTTAAGATGAAAATCCTAGTCAGTCTTAATCAATGCAACTGACTGTATAGACATCAAGGATGACAGTGCGTAGAGGAACTATATTGGGAAAAAGAAATGACAAGCCAAACAAAGACGAAACAGTATTGTGAGAGGAGCAGGCAGCCTAGGAAGTTGCTAGCTGACTGCCTCTGGGAAGAATCTTGAGACTTCTTGGGGAAGAAGCCTAGAGAGAGCCCTGAACTCAAAGCATGGGCATTCCTTGTTAAACACACAGCTGTTTCAATCCGCTCCATATGTCCTTCAGTTTGTCCTTTCTCCACTCTACGCTTGTTCTTTTCAGTTTCCATTCCTGAATTGAACCTGAAAGCCCTCCCTCCTTTTCTTTATTCTTCTGCTTCCCTGTGGTGGACTAAAAATTATCATGTTTTAGTTAAATACCACTCATTGGAAGCCCCTTGGAAGTGTTCAGTCTTCAGAACGGAACTCTTCATTTCAGTTTCATATCCCAAGTACATTGCATTACTTGATTACAGCTTCCAAATGAACTCTCTTTAAAACACCAGGCCCAGTTTTGTTTCTGAGACAAGAAAGGACAGTCATCAAAAGCAGCAAATCTCACTTGCGTAAACTTTATTCCTTTTCTCCAGATTTGCCTTGCTCTTCCTGACCATGTGAAACCGAGCTGTTGGGTGAGAGAGCAGGACTGCAGGTGGGACTTTCCTTTACAGAGGCCACCCCCTGAGTGGGAACACAGCCTGTTTGCCCTCTCGCTGGCCTTGCCTGTTTGTTTCCCCAAACAGCCAGCTTTAGCCATGTGGGATGGAAACGAGAAGCAGATACTTGTCAGGAGGGGAGAGCCCGCCCGCTGTGGAGGTGCATCTTGCCCAGCTTCGACATGAAAAGAACTGATAAGAAAGAAAACATGAAGCCCTAGAAAAGAACAACAATTGCCATGTGGAGGCAGGATGAAATTGGGTTGTGTATCCGGACTCTCTGTAGGGATCACTCTGGGGAGAGGAGGCTGCTGGGTCACTTCCGGCCCCTAAGACGCTGAGTAGAGATAGCACATGCCTAGCGCAAGCCTTCTGTTCCCCAGGTGCTGCTGAGCATGCATGTCTGTCCCTCTGTTCATCAGGGGTGGGGGCCACATGGCAACCAAATGCAAACACTGTCTAAGAGTGCAGCCACCAGCTCCCTGTCTGCAGGAAGGCACTGTCCTAGGACAGCAAGCATGACAGAGCTCTTTAAATCAGGAGAATCGTTCCATCACCCAATCGGACACACTACTATAAGAAGCACGCACTATCTGTCAGGTACTGGCAGCTGATCTATATTTACCTCATTTAATATTCACAGCAACTCTATGAAATCAAGAGCATTCAACATATCCCCATTTTATGGTGCTAGACACTGAGGTTCAAAGAGGTTATGTAATTTTCTTAGGGCTACCCGGGTGGCACAGTGGTAAAGAATCCACCTGCCAGTGCAAGAGCTGCAGGAGACGCAGGTCAGGAAGATTCTCCTGGAGGAGGATGTGCAACTCATTCTAGTGTTTTTGCCTGTAAAAATCCACGGACAGAGGAGCCTGGCAGGCTACAATCCACGGGGTCGCAAAGAGTCAGACATGACTGCGCGGCTGAACACGAGCACACACAACTTTCTTAAGCTAAAAGGTGATCAGCAGCAAAGATGAACCTTGAACCTAAGTCCGACTGATTCCAACCACGTGCCCTCTACTTCCTTACTGTGCTGCTGGCTAATGAGGCAAAAGGAAGCAACCTTTGCTCTGTGATTTTACTTCGGTCATATAAACTCAGGGGAGCAGTTGTTTGGCTACTTGTAGGATACTGTACATCCTATCTGTAGGATGGGAACTGCTTTAGTCTCAGCACAACTCAATTTTCACTGTTTTTACAAAGCACACTGCTTCTCATATATGCACATATCTTATTCCCTAGATGGTAATAACTAATTCTGGGGGGAGGGGAGGTTAGGCAGTTAATCAATCCATAAGCAAGAACAAACTTGAGAAGTTTATGTGAAAAATTTATCTCTCACCCCTTTCCCAACAGTCAGGGAAGGGTGCTTTGAATTTCCCTGTTGGTTTCAATTCATTAATGAATCCCCCTATAAAGATATAACTTTAGTCAAAACTCATGAAGAAAGCATCAATGTCTTGTTAACTATAGCACATTAGACAAGGAGTGATCAATTAGTCTAATGTCCTGGAGGAAACCCAAAGATTTGGGCATGACTTAGCAAGTAAACGACAATGACAACGTGGAGGAAACACCAGAGGACTTAGCTCCCTTTCAGTGTAGTCTACAGAAGCTTTTTGGGTTCCTACTCTTCTCACAGACATCATGGGCCATTGGCATATTTGTTTGGAGCATTTCATGTAGGAGGCAAAATTCTGATTTCTCTGCTAACCCATTGCTATTTTGTAAGGTAGATATTAACACATCAATGAGTAATAAGTAACACAAAACCCCTGACAATCACAGGGACATCAGGTCTTTTCCTGGCTCCATACTTACCAGGCAGCTAAAAGAATGTCTGTAAGAGATATTCAGAAGGTAATCGAAAACAGAATCTCCACTCAGATATATATATATATATTGGAATTTACATGTGCTATTATTTACCAAAGCCTATTAGATATGGTGAAATAGACATGACCATCATATTTGGAAGACAAAGCTTTATTCCTGTGTCATACATATGGAAATAAGATGAAATCCCAAGAAATCCTAAGAAGAGGGCATTACTTAGTTTTTGCTTGTTTTTCTCACGTATAATGTGGGAATACCCACACCACATGGAAAACAGATTCACAGTTCCAAGCATTCGAACATATTCACTGATATGGATGGCTTGTAGTATCACTGTTAGTGTTAAGTCCTGGAGCCCAAAGTGACCTGTGGGTCCTGATGCACAGATTTTCAGCTTAAAATCTGGGTTTGTTCATGTCTACCAGCATTGTTATAAAAGAAACAGGAAAAATAAGGCCAAAATATCTATTACTGGAGATTTTTATGTGAATTAAATAAAATAATTTACATAAAAGTGCTTTTTAAAATATAGAACATTTTAGAAAGAAGAATCTACTTAACATAGATGAAACTTAGGATAATGTGAAGTGGAAAAAGCAAGTGAAAGAAGATTTTATGAGACCATTTTAATACAACTCAAAAGCGAGCAAAACTAAACAATCGAATGTTTAGCCAACCTATATATGTTTGACCAAACTCTCCCAAAAGAGGAAGGAAATGATGAGCACAGAATTCATGTAGCTGTTACTTCTTCCCAGGCGAATGAGATGAACTGAGTTGTTAACACATAGGCAGTTTCTATAACACATATTCTAGTTTCTGAATGAGTGCTAGCTTCATGGATATTCATTGTATTTTGCTTTAGATTTTAAATAAATTTTTAAAATTTAAACAATTAAAAATGTTGCCTATCCTTCTTAGTTATCAAAATATACTAAAAAGATAAATTTATTCTAGCTAGTGCTACATAATAACAAGGAAATTCAGATACAGACTTTATCCCTGAATCATTAATGACATTTTCAGTTTCTTTTTGGCTGCATGGCATGTGGATCTTAATTGCCCAGCCATGGGTAGAACCCACGCCTCCTGTGGTGGGAGCACCGAGTCTTAACCACTAGACCGCCAGGGAAGTCCCAGATTCATGTACATTTTAAACTGCTTCCTTCTCCCTTTCCCTTCTTTCTTCCTTTTCTCTTTTCCACTTGTTCTCTCATCCACAGACTTGTATTGAGTATGGACTGGATTGGATTGTGTTAGTCGCTCAGTTGTGTCTGACTCTTTGCGACCCCATGGACTATAGCCCACCAGGCTTTTCTCTCCATGGAATTCTCCAGGCAGGAATACTGGAGTGGATTGCCATTCTCTTCTCGAGAGGAACTTCCCAACCCAGGGATGGAACCCTGGTCTGCTGCCGTGCAGGCAGATTCTTTACCATTTGAGCCACAGGAAGTATTGAGTAGGTAGAGCGCCAACAGCAGCAGAGCAGAGATGTACAAACCAGCGTCGTAATTGTGGGGACTTGGAGCCAGGTTCTACCACTTGCTGTGGTGACCCTGAGTAAGGCCATGAACATCTTTGTGCCTTAGCTTCCTCAGCTTTAAAACGGGGATGAAAGTCAAAGAGATAGCGTTATTTCACAGGACTCTTGCAGAGATGAAAGGAGTTAATGTTTGCAGCATGCTACAACTGTGTTGTTAAATTAGATAAACCCTGTGCTGGCAATCAGAAAGACGTGGTTGCAGTCTGGTCAGCTTGCTTGATCAGTCTTTCAGAAGAAAAAAAGGATACTAAATGCTCCATATCATTACAAATAACTGAACTTGAGCAGACAAAAAAATTCCTCTGAAAACACATTTTGAGAAAGAATAAATGACTCAGGTCTGTTGTCAGGATGGGACTAGACTCCTGAGGTTGAAAGGACCATGTTCCTTCACCTAGCCCCTAAAACAATCCTATACATTCAGTCTTCCGTGGAGAGACAGCTACAAGACCTCACAGATGGAAATGGTGGTCCCAGGAGACTGTCAGACTGCTCATTCATTACTTTGATGAACTGTTGACAAAATATTAGATCAATGAAAGTTCATCAACAGAGACAAAGAGGAGCTGAACATATACAGTGACTTTTCTTGTTATTCCAAGAACTTTACAAACTGTGACCCCTAGGAGTAGTTTGTAGACTCTGTAGACTCAAGAAAAATTCAGGAATAAATCTAACTTTTATTTCAGTCAAAATAATTGTAGCCATGGGGGGAGAATTTTGTTTGCAAGAATTAATTATTCACATATTTTTTCAGAGTCTCAGAGGGTACACATGCATTTTCTGTTCACTTTGGTAAAAATGTTTTTTGTTTATGTGGGGTTTTCTTGGAAATAACCCATAATTATTTACTGACCTATTAACTCTTGGGATTTTATGAAATACTGTGATTTTTTGGATTCATTTCAGAAATTGTGGTTCAGAATGAGAGTGAGTTTATGTTGTTTTATTTTGTTAAAGACATCCAAGTTATGATGAAGTTGTTGCAAGATGAGAAAACAGCTCGCAAAGGACTATGAAAACTGCAATCACCAGAAGTTGTAAGAACAAATATGCAAACATGTGGTTTGGGGTAAAAACCAAATGAAAAGGTTATTATGAATGTCAGGCTAGATGCAGGAGAAAGAAAATTGGGACAGAGGTGAGAACAGACTAAGGAAGATAAAATAGTAGGCAAAAGTATAGATTAACAAAAAGAAATGAAAGAGTTCGTGTATCCCATTTCACTCTCTCTTTAGGAAGGAAATCTGATGAAAGGCAACAGAGGAGATGGGAAAAGATAATCTTTGCTTTGATTTAAGCTCAGCTACAGTCTTTCATACTCTACCTCCCTATATATTTGAGACCCTTTTCCTAGGTGGAAATACTGGGAAATTTCCACCATACTAGGAAATACTAGGGATACTAGGAAAGTTCTACCCTCCTTCTACTAGAAGGGTAGAATCTGATGATATGTTCCAAACCTCAGTGGCTTTCTGCTACATTTTTGTTTTGTGTCGTTGTCTGAACAGGAGAGCCCTGGGTTAATTTTTTCCATGTGGCATGCGCGCGTGCATGAGCTTGCACACACACACACAGTCTTACATTGGGTCTTGCTTCTGAAGACCATGTGCTATTTCCCAACATTATGAAAGTGATGATATTTGAGGCCCTTTT
The DNA here is from genome assembly GCA_006408675.1 of Madoqua kirkii. Taxonomy (NCBI): domain Eukaryota; kingdom Metazoa; phylum Chordata; class Mammalia; order Artiodactyla; family Bovidae; genus Madoqua; species Madoqua kirkii. The sequence continues at coordinate 23,363 of SJYC01136210.1, forward strand.
CCTAGGTGGAAATACTGGGAAATTTCCACCATACTAGGAAATACTAGGGATACTAGGAAAGTTCTACCCTCCTTCTACTAGAAGGGTAGAATCTGATGATATGTTCCAAACCTCAGTGGCTTTCTGCTACATTTTTGTTTTGTGTCGTTGTCTGAACAGGAGAGCCCTGGGTTAATTTTTTCCATGTGGCATGCGCGCGTGCATGAGCTTGCACACACACACACAGTCTTACATTGGGTCTTGCTTCTGAAACCATGTGCTATTTCCCAACATTATGAAAGTGATGTCTGCATCAAGCCTATCGCCTGCGTGACAGTGCTCTCTCATCACTCATCCAAGTAGAGAGCTAGGTCTTGTTTCACCTGAAATGAAGGAAGCAGAGATTCTAGAGATTTTTGACTAAGCTTATTTTCAGAGATGCTACCAAGTGTATTTGGAGTCTTTCTGTTGCTGTCTTAACGAAGTACAGACAATAGCCCCCCTCAGATGCTGAGGGTTTGCAGTGCTCAGAGGCTCCATTTACCTCTTCTCACTGCTGCAGCCCAGCTTTGGCCATGCAACAGAGCGTATCTTCTGCTCACGCGTATGGGACAGCCCTACGGCACGTTTCACATGCTGTTCTCTGTGAGGGAGAACATGCTCAGTGCCAGGTGAAGATGGTAAAGTATGGTTATCGTATTAAAAGAAACGTTCTCAGAATCGAAGAGATACAGGTCACTCTGTCTAGGACAATACTGTAACAACAACAATAAAAAAGACAGAAAATAAAATTGGAAGGGAGGAAAAAAATACCAACCTCAAGTATTTAAAATAGGTTTTCATTTGCAAAGAAACCATTGTAACTAATAAGGAGTAGATTGTTGTGCAGTAGTTGGATATAGTCATAACTACAGTGCCTGTTTTCTACAGCCTAATTTCAAATATAAAGTAAAAAAAGAGACAACTGTCTGATCTGGGCTCTATAAACAGTATCATTACAAGACAGCCTTTGTGTATACGTGGCATCTAATAATGCATTCACCCTACAAAGCCAAGCTAGTACTACAAAAAGCTTTACATTGTAAGTGGAAACTATGATTTTTCAAAAGTTAAGGGAAGGAATACAGCTAATCTTCACTGAGTGCACTGAAAACAGGAGCATATAGTGATATGTGTTTATTCCATTTTAACAGCAGTTGAAGGTAAATCTTTGCTAAGAGGCCAGTTGGGTAGCACAATGCCCACTTAAAACTACAGAGGTTCAAACTCTCAATTCCTTTGACTGATGGCTGTGTCACATTGGCTTAAATTATTAATTTAAGGCAATCTTAAAATAGCTGTAACATTCCATTCTTGCATTATTACTTATAACACAGAACATACCATCATTTTTATTTTTGAATGATCAACTACTTTAAACATGCTGACAATTGTGGAAAATAATACAGCAAAACACAAAGTAACCACCATCCAGAGTTAGTGAATTTTAACAATTTGCTGTATTTGCTTTGGAGAAGGAAATGGCAACCCACTCCAGTACCTTTGCCCGGAAAATCCCATCGACAGAGGAGCCCAGTAGGCTGCAGTCCATGGGGTCGCAAAGAGTCAGACACGACACAGCAATTTCAGTTTTACTACATTTGCTTTCATTTTATTTTTGTTTCAGAGATAAAGTATCACTAATTTATTTGTTTCCTGGAGGTTTATACTAGATCCTATATCATTTTCGTCCCTTCTAGCAGTAACTACTGTCCTGAATTTGGAGTTATCAAACCAACATATATTTTATATATTATTACTATGAGATTAGTTGTTCATCACTATGATACAATTTAATTGCGCTTATTTTTAAGCTTTATATAAGCTATGTGTAAATTACATTTCTCCCTTTATTCTACAACTTGCTTTCTTTCAACTCAAAATTATAGCTTTGGGATTTAGTCACCTTGATGTATGAAGCTCTCATTCAAATTTCTGGCATAGTTTTTGTTTGCATGGATTTATTTATCCTCGTCCTAAATGTTAACAAACATTTAGATCATTTCCGCCTCCCATCACCCTTTTTTTCGGCAACAAGTAACAGCAATCTTGTGTGTATATTCCCATGTATAGGTGAAAAAGTTTCTCTGGGGTAAGTATGCCTTACCCCATGGAGTCATGGAGTATGTCTGTCCTCACATTTATTAGATATGACCAATTGTTCCTTAAAGTCAATGGATCAATTTATACTCCCAGTATTCCACATCCCTGCAAAATTGGATAATGTCAGATTTTAAATTTTCATGGTTTTCTATTTTTTAACCTTTTAGGCAGAAAGTAAATATATTTAAAAAGTAGAAAGATAATAAAATGAACTTTAATGTTCCTATCATACAGCTTCAACAATGGTCAACTGATGGTTAGTCTTGTTTCAGGAATATACCTACCCACCCCTTAAACACCTACCCCATTTCCACCACTGGATATTTTGGAGCAAATCCCTCACAGAATATTATTCATATGTAACTATTTCAGCCTGTATCTCTAAAATAGGAAAATTCTTCAAAAATTACTACAAAATCATTATCATACTTAAAAAATTAACAATAACTTTTAATACTATGCAGCCAGTCCATGTTCAAGTTTTCCCAGTTGTATTCCATATCTTTAGTTTGTCTAGTTAAATCAGGATCCAAATAAAATCTAAATATCTCAATTGCTTGGTGTGATCTCTTAATTTATACGTCCCCCTCTCATATTTATTTAGTTATGTTTGCAATTTGCTTTTTTTTTTTTTTTTAAGAAACAGGGTTGTCTTACAGAGTTTTCTACAGTTTAGATTTTGTTGAATGTATTCTTGGATGTCCTTTAACAATTTCCTCTTTGCAATCTATATCCTTTAAATTGGCAGTCAGGTCTGGAATCTTGATAAGACTATTTTGGTAGTATACTGCATGCATGCTGGTTTATGCACTTTTGGTTCAATTGGGGGGCAATAGTATTTCATTTGTGGCAGTGCATACTGTAGAAACTGTCTTTTCTTATTTTCAATATTCCTGACACTCTGATATTTATGGCTTTGCTGACTGGGGAGAGACTGCCCCTCATAGGGTCAGCGAATCCTTAGCGATAACAAAGGACTTTCATAGGCACACCAGCCAATCGAGAGCCCAGACTCTGAGCCACCTCCTTTATCTGGCTCTTACATTCCAGGAGGCCAGATCCCTGCTTACCCAGGGTTAGGTACCAGGCTCCTAAAGATGATCCCGAGAAACCAGAGCCTGCCAACAGTACTCAAGCTAGTCAGTCCTAACTGCTCCTCTCGCTCTTCTTTGCGTTTCTTCCTGAAAACACAATAAGCCCATGGGTCATTCTTCCCCCTTGCTCCTCTGTCTCCTGACCAAATCTGGTGCTCCCCAACATGAGACCAAGTATGTGGCATGCCCCTTCCTCTTGGGACTTGTAAGTAGTAAAATCTTCCTTCAGTGCCACAAGCCCCTCCAAGTCCTTCCTCAGTCGCCTCTGTGTGTAAAAATCCCACAGGTACATTGTTGAGACATGTACTTCTATTAGGAAGCAAGCAATGTCGTTTATTTATTTGGCGATGTTAATAATCATTACCTAGATTACTTCCCCAAAGGATACAGAGTGATGATACTCTAATTCTGTCATTCTTTCTTCATTTATTAGCTGAAGACTTTTTATAAAAAGAAACTCTCATCACCTATTTGGATCACTTGAATTAATTGTTTTTATTGGAAAGTCAGGATAAATTCTTGACTCTTTACTTTTATATACTATTTGGCAAAATAAGTTGTTTCTGTAACAACCTCTAAAAACGATGAGTGAGGTATGTTGCAGTGGTTATTGTTGCATAGTATCACTGTGATCTTAAGGACAGAGGCATATCTACTTAGGTCATCGTTATGTCATTCTTATGGATACTCTGATCTTCTTTGGTCTGTGGGAGCATCTTTAAGTGGATTCCTAAATCCTTCTCTTATTATATTAGTAGCTTTGAGAGTTTCCTTGCTTTGATGATAATAAGATATTTTAGACCATCTTATAAATTTATTACTTCAAATCTAGAATCAGCTATTTCTCTAAGGAGCCACAGTTCATTTTAGTAGGAAATGATATTTGGAGACCACAATAGGGACACTAGGAATATGCATGTATCAATTTATGTATTTTTTTTCATTTTTGTTTCAGTGGCTTATCATCTTATCTTCCATCGCTTAAAGTCCTGAAATCCTTAGGGCAAGTCCTTCTATCATTTTCTTTTTGAAAACTGTTTTAAAAGAGTTGGACCTTATAAACTTATATGTAAATTTTAGAATCACCTTATTAAGTTTCATCAAAAAATATTAAATTTAAGGAGGAA